>LUCH01018329.1:0-15633 GCA_013368495.1 Paragonimus heterotremus
ATCCCGTGAAACGGATAATTGCCCACAATCACGCCTTAATCCACAAGACGTAGAAGTAGGTCGTCTGCGCGTCAGGAACGTCTCGGGTCTGCAATCAACATATTGAACTTACAAATAACGGCGGACGCTGTAGAAACACACGCTGCTGTAAGTGACTATCACGCTGTGGCCAGTAATGGGCAAAACGTCCTCACGCTGGGCTCAGGAAGACTCGGCTCCCATCTTTATTGTAACCCGAGTGATCGTTGACCAGCTACTGAGGGAAGCGGCCGTCGATTCACTTCTTGATGGGGACCCAGGAAGTTGCATTACCATCACTTAAAGTTAAAGTAAAACGCCATCATAACCGTAGAAGTATTCAGAAACCGTTCAGTAATTTCCACAGTACAGTCTTTCAGAAGCTGCGTCGATATGACACGAGAAGAAAATATTACTCACTGGCACTACCCAGTAATGAAAGTTCAATTACGAAGTTTGACGGAAAAACCCACTATATTATTTCGCACAAAGTTACGACAGGACATTCAAAGGCCTCTTTGGTATTCAGTGACGAAAACTTTTCGGATGTTGTTTGTTCCATCTTCGATCTCTGTAAGGCCTGTAGAGTGTTTAGCTGTTGGCTTGTGATCTTTCTCGACCTACCGGGACATTTTTGAACGGTCCTTTTTAAGTTCCATTAAATGAATTTAGCCTCAACAACCATGTGCCCAGACCATCCCAAATGGTTGAGAGTATCGCACGACGACTTGTCGGTGGCTTGCCGACGTGCGTGAGTAACATGCGTTTGTTTGGTATGGAGTGTAGAATCTTTCAAGACACACGGCTATACGTAGTCCATCGGGGCAGCTGTAAACTTCTTGATTTAGGACAGAACAAGACGTAATGTTGAAGGTTTACTCGGATAGAACTGGTTCTGTACATGAATAAGCAACGGTTAGCGAGTTATACAACTTGCAACCCAGTGTACTCTGTGCACGGAATTTTACCGTCACCAAATATCAACCAATAACGCGGTATCGTAAATAGTCCAATGCAGCGATAAAAAGACAAATAAACGGCGAGTTCGTAGTGTCGGTGCAGAGTTAGTTAAGTGCAATGATGCAACAAACATTCGGCCAGCATTTGATGGAGTCCATTAATGGGAATATATGTATAAGACCCACAGAACGACAATTTCGCCAATGTGGCATTAGTGTGGTGATCACTTAATATTGTCAGTGTGCCTGCCGCTTGTTGTGGACAAATTGCCAGGCGGTTGCGTCGCTGCGCGGGGTATGGATGTTCGGTGACTCGACCCTCCAGGCATCATTTTGCTTTTCAGCTCCCACTTTCGATTGCAGTAATCCGAACACAACTTCGATTTGTTCTGGCCAGACTCAACACAGGGGAATACGGTATAAGCTGTAATATGTGTGACAGCTGCTGCAACTTAATGTGCAGCAAGCCGCGTAAGCGCGCCAATGATATGAATACGTCATATTACATCGCCAGAAGATTCGAATTATGCGTTCAGGTAGCCTAATCTTACGCACGGTCTGGGCCAAATATATTTAATTTAAAATGGGCAGAGAGCACAATAGTATATGTAAATATATATGCTGTTATCGAACGTGGTCCTCCAAATCCAATAGTAAAAAGTCAAATGTGCGGTAACTTACGGCCAGGTTTACAAACGCATATAACAGTGTAGCGAAGGCATTATAAAGTGTCCAGTTACTTTCAGAGGTGGAAAACGTAGTGCGTTACCCTCACTCATATAAGCAAGTGTGGTACACAGGGGTAGAAATCAACATATGAGCATCAAATTCGGATACAGTTCAGTTGTTTGGGGCGATACGGAGTTCACGGAAATGAACTAAATGTTGATAAATCAAACGGTTAGGAGCAACAGCGAGTATTGCCAACAGGTGAGTCACTTCGAGTTTAAAGACGGGGGCATGCTACTGCAAACATGTGAATAAAGTAAAGTTAAATGTGAATTTGGACTTCTCATGGCACGCACGGGTCTTAAATGGATCCGTTCAAATTGTAACCAGTGTATACTGCATTTCTAGGGACTAGAGCTGAAGGCACGATATAGTGAGAATGTGGGAACGGATTCGCTCAAAGTGGATGGAATAAAGTCTACGCTAGAGCAACATGGGGATATGATCTCCGGAGAGCATTCACTAGTGTGGTAGATAATCGGCCGCCTACGGTATTCGCACTGAATGAACCGAGTGGGGATAATCTGGCTTCGGACTTACATGGGAATTTTGATTTAAGGGGACAATTTCGCCGCGAAAATAGGGGTCGACAGAGGAGTCAAGAACGAAGACCAGTTGAAATATCAAGCAGTTGCACGAGAGACACTCAGTGACCTGCAGTAGAACGTTGGTATGAGGGCTACAGTATTCGTGCCGTAGGGACTCACAAGGGTGGTATTATAGTAGTTCCCTAACGTTTACTGAAATCCAGCGATCTGGTCCTGGGAACCAATAGGAATGTAGGGATCCAGGGAATGCCGCGTCTGTCTTCAGGAATCGACCTCAACGAAAGCGTTCAATGCGCCCAGAACGGTCAACATTTCAGATTGTGCTCCCGTTAAGAGGGTTTTAGGACTCAGAAGATGGCGGGGTGTCTTTGCCTTGGGACGTGCTAAGCCAAGACCAATACTAGTGAAAGTTGTAGACACAAGACGTAGGGATAGATTTTCACCTGCCATTTGGAAATATTCGGATTGCTAATCAATGGGAAATTGTAGTAGCCCTAGATAACCTCGTTAACTGGCGAAACAAATTAATAAACCAGTTAAGGTCAGTAGTCAACATGAGGTCGATAAAAGGGTACAGCGAAACACCTGGGATACAGGCAGATCGGGCGTCTGCAAGTCAGTTGGGCGTATCGAAGGACTCTGAAACATGCGGAAAGCATCAGAGGAGTAGCATCACGTCCTTGTTCCAAAAAAGGCTTGTGGTGCCCAGGAAAAGCACACTCTGGCGATGCGATCGGAAATACTTGGGAGAGCCATACCCATGGAGAAGACCGCATTGGTCCTAAATAGAGGAATATTTGCTCATGTTTGAAACCCGAAGCCGTTCTCTTGTGCTGTTCTAAAGTTGAGGTATCCGAGGTCATAGAAGCAAGCACCAGCGAGACCAGTGAAACTGCTTAGTGCTGGAAACACTTGGGATAAGCCAAAACTATCATGGTGGGGTTTGCTGTCGTGGCAGTTGCTGAGACATGACACAGGCCAGAAACGGAAGCCGCGTGTCTGTCTGCCGACTTTCACCGATATCGTAAAGACAAATAAGACAATAGGATAGGAGGTGACACTTCTCTTGTGAAGAAATACGAGGTAATAAACCGATTTTACTCAAATTGCAAATGCGCAGCTTTTTGCTAGAACAGTAGATGCTTCCACAGTTTCTGTATGTATTTATGTAGCAGCACCACATCAACAGAGTCGGAAATCCATAGATGGTTGTATTCCTTGAAGGGCGAACTACCGTTACCAAGGAATTCTATTTTCTGTTCAACTTCAGTGCACCTGAAGTTGTTTGTGGGGATGAGGATGCATCATCGGATTTCTTTACTCTGGCCCACCCACTCCAGAACCCTTGTACAACATGTAACTAAACGCTGGAGACCAGGGCAGTCGCTGGCCGTAGTAGAACTGGTGATCACCAAAAGTCGCAACGATGTTGCTAATCTGAAGACTAAGGCCCTCCTGGGTAAGTGCAACCAGGGGCTCACTGAGTTGGCCTTGGCAACCAAGAGTTAGTAGCCACAGGACGAATTACCGCGCTACTATAGTAGGTTGGCAGTTTGTGAACTGATAAATGACGCGCACCACCTGTCATGGACAGGTAAAAAGGACGACGGGGATTTGGACTTAGATAACGGCCTAAGGGGAATCAAGGCGAATCTCGCAGTTTTGGCCGGTGGATTTGCTTTACTACAGCGAGTCAAGCTGCGTGGCGCTCTGCCAAGGCGGTGGAATAGGGTCAGCAAGACCCAAGAGTTTAAGAATGAGGTCTGAAAACGAACTGAACTGAAATATGGCCAGGTAAAACATACAGCTAGCTGGATGCAGGGGAAAGTCGTTTGAACTGAGCTAGACAGACCATCCCTAATTAAAACGTTTATTCCAACTGCATACAGGCCAGAGCATCCTTACGAGCAGCGGTGAGCAATGTAAGAACAAATAAAAGAAACACTCGACGACTAGCCGATAGAATGCAGAAACCCTCCTTTTCTGTGAATGAGTGCATAGCGGGATACAGGCAGTTCGTCTGTAATTAAAATGGGGTCTGACCTACAGACAATGTCGGAGATATCTGCCTTGGTGGGCGAGGCAGAGGATCAGTCACTGAAGTTGCAGGGAGGTGGGATAAACCAACGAACCACTTCTATCCCGCTGTCAAACTACCATTGGTTGACTTTTTTAGTTACAACTGATTGCGTATGGAACTGGAGCCCCTGTAGAGTTTTCATTATTTTTACTTCACTTTGCTAACACCGCGTAACTGCTGCATCGGGCCACATTGTACATTTTTGTTTGACTTGAGTAAAAAACAACACAACACGTTTTTGAATAAACTCTGCTACACGCGCTTACTGGTTCTTCCTACAACGCCGGTGGTTGCTATCCAGTTTAAAACATCCTATTTATTGGATTAACTTTCAGCTCGGTTACTTCGTATCCTCAGCTACGCTTGGAACAATCCGAACACATTCCAGCATCATTGGACGCCTCACGAACATTGTCAATCTTTGGTGAGTCAGTCCTTGACTTCACTAGTTATTTTTGTATCGAGAACTATTGTAGTCTACACATCTGTTCCACTACACCCCTAAACTAGTCTGAGGAGTAATTAAATGGGTCGAGGCTAGCCATTACGATAATTCCTGTATGTGAGGCTGGAGAGGAGCAAGCCAACTATGGTGTTTGTCGGAAATGGAGTACCCGAAAGATATGTTCAGAGCCTTCCACTTTTTCGTGTAAATACAGGAAACCTATTTTGAAGACAAAGCTGTGCGTGCTATTTTTTCGTGGACGATGTGAGGGTAGTTGGTTGCCCCACGGAGACCTTCACACAGCAGAAAATTGGGAACTGTATCAGCGGACTGCTGAGTTTGAACTGTTGTTGTCTGCTAGTAACTGTGGAAGGCCGTTGAATATGGGTATTGAGGTAGCATCTAGGTGCATAGGAGGGGTTGAAAATCGCGTTGATATGCATGAGGTATTGGAAATCAGTGAATCAGGAACCCAGGCGAATGCAACATTCGAAGCCCCGGCTCAACATAATACGGCCGTTCGAAAAGCAAATCGGACATAATACTAGCTCGAGGGAGATTGTGTCGCAAGAACCAGGGGTTCTTATTCGTCTACATACAGGCACGGCGTCGCCGTCTTGCGAATTATGAGAATGCAACAGAAGTAGTATAAAATAGGTTGACGAAGACCGTTGCAAAGCCCAGAACGGAAGGCGCGTTTTGAAAATGATGAATAATTATTGAGTACGGTCGTGTTTTCTGTAGTTACCACTTGGTCGCTTTAATTAGCATGTCGACTGCTCACTTTCATTACTACTGATTGCGCAGAAATCTCCTGAATGTCGATTGTAAAAAATGGAAATGCGTTCTTTTTCTCAATCCCACAAACATCCGTTATGCGAAGAAAACTACGACAAGTGGGCGCACAAATTTCCGTACCGACCAGATGATTTGTGGGAGTTTCAACTTTTGGAGGTTTTCACGCAATCCACAAGTCTCCTCGTCGCCCGAATGTTCGCCAGAGTTTGGAATTTGCCGCGTTCCCTCTCTAGAGCCGATTTATTTCGACATTTTTCGGAAGCTATTCATGTCAAGCATGAATACCAGTCGCAGACCGTAAGTTCCAGAGCTGCCGTGGTAGAAAAATTTTTTCCTGGAAAAAATCGTTTTGATTGCTCGGTACCTGATGCATAAATTGAAAAAGTCGAAATCCGTATCATAGACATATCCGTTTGTTTTAACTGACAGTTAATTAAAAACGACCTTACCGTATTTGTTTTTCGAAAATCGGTAGGGCGGCTGCTTTTGTGGGAGATTGTGTGTAGTAATGTTAACACAAGAGTACCAGGGTTATTTGTAATTTATTTGTTCATACTTGTCATTTGTTTGTTATTTTTCAGTTGTTTATTTTTTCTTTCTAGGAAGTTGATTTTGTTGCGACTTTCAAGGCGATGTTTCGGAGTCGTAAACTGTGCACTTTCTCACAGTTTTGGGAGTGTGTTCAGAGGTACATGGACGAGGTGGGCGTTGTTTACGTTCATGGGACGAGCTGTAGGTTGAAAACTGCCTTGAAATGCGATACGGTAAGGTGACATGGTTTCTTGGAAACCGTGCGGATTTGTTAACGTTGTACGAAGTACGAAAGGCGCAAGAGTGTATGCAGGGGTGTGCGACTTATCCAGTGGGTTAACTACTGTTAGTTTTATCGAATCAGTTCTCGCGACACATGTTGCAGATCACAGTTTCATGTGATCCGACGGGGGGGCGTGTCTGGTCGTGAGTTTTTTCGAGTTGGAGCACAACCACCCTCTCAATCGTCTGCTCTATGATTCCCATCCTACGAATCGTGGATTCACCGTCGATGAATTGAACGGATGCAGGAGTCTGTTACAGTAAACTACACCAACTTCTGACATTAAGCACTGTATAGTGGACGCTTACGGGAAATTTATCCCAACTGCCGATGTTGGAAACATCCACTGCAAGTTATAGCCCGCAATATCCAGTGAAATTGTTACGTAAGATTGGTCACGGAACGTTAGAAAACCTTGATGATGTGCTGTCGGTGACTAGTGCGATAGGCGTGGCGCGCAATATGAGGGATGAAGACCGATGTACGCAAATCTGCTTCGCCCAGCAAATGCAGATTGAACTGATCTGACGCTTCACACATGTGAATGTGGATGTCACTCACGCGACAAACAGACACATGTATATCGTTGCATATTTTCTCATACTTTTGAAGTAGGAAGTTATATCAGTTCCTCGTAACAGGCGGTATGGGACACGGCCGACCCGTGATGTACGAGTACTTCTGTAGCGAAAAGTATGCTTCACTACGTGAACTTTTCGAAATTTCTCATAAAATAATGGGCGAACAGACGGTGGTGAAAACATTTGTAATGGATAAGATGGTTGAGCAGATGATGGCAGCTCATGTAGCTTTCGGCCGCGACATCCTACTGTGTTACTTCCGCGTGTGCGATGCCGTGCGTGACCATGTAAGTAGGCAAAGTTCGTCCGTCCCATGTTTTAAAAGACGAACTCTTTTCCCAGCCCTTCTCTCTTCCACCAAATGGTCACGGCAGAAAATGAGGAACAGCGAGTCGCATGCTACATTGTTTACCGTAGATTAAACGTGATCTGTACATCATCGGCCTAAGGGATAAGAAGTTGCTGAATTATTTGCTGTGTAATTGGCTATACATCGAGCCGAAGTGGGCTATCCATGCTCAAGGCGATGTTATCTACTTCGGCAATCGAACGAATAATAGGCTGGAGAACTCGAACGGACGGTTGAAAAAGAGAACGCACCCAAGAGACTTGCCAACCGTCGCCTTCCGGAAAATATGGATTCACAGTGAGTGGATTCTACGGGAGTATGAAATACAAACGACCTACAGGGGCGACCGCCGCGAGGTTGTGACGGTTGATTGGTACGTGAAGACTATTCTTCACAGAATGACCACGTTCGGAATTCATCTTGCCCAGGACCATACAGGCGGACGGACTCCACGACCCTCATTCGAAACAATATCTTAGTGCAAGGTAAGCGGTTCTCCAGTAATCACCTTTAACATAGCAGCTTCGTGTGCAACAGGATGGTGACGCTTTCTTCATGGATAGCGTTGGGGACACATGGGAATGTACTTTTTACCATACAGTGTGGCTGCCATGCATTCATATTCTATCGGTGTTTCGGAAACATTTCTACCCCTACGGCAAGGCTGTTTGCAGTTTTTATTCCTTTTTACAAATTTCACGCCCCTATTCGTGAGCGGTGGCTAACGGAATAGAGCTTACCAACTGGACGGTTGGTGGGCCCGCAGTTTCGGCGGTTTGTCGCATCCAGTTTCGATCGTCACAATTAGGCCTCTCATCGTGTACTTGAAAAACTGTACGACCGCAACAACAGTACGGCGGTGACCTGTTTTAACGGCATCATTGTTTTTGCCAGTAAGATAATGGAAAGTGCAAAGACTCGCTTACCCTTGTACGACTTCCCCAAGGGCTCAGTTGAAAGCGGTGTGCAACCAAGATGTGCGAAGAAGCCTAAATCAGGGTTGCCGTGTGGACACTGCAGTGACCCCGTACAGATGGACAGCTATTGGTGTAATGCCGATCAGCTGATTTTTCACTCCAAGTGTATCCAAATGGCAGACATAAACGAGTGTCCATATTGTGGCAACCAGTTTCAGCCTCAGTCACCTGGCAATCGGACGTTTCGATTCCTCATTTTCGTCAGTTCCCTCTACTTTAGCCGTTGGTTGCAATTCCTCCGTGATTACGGGAAGCAAGTCGCGCACACCAACCACAGTGCATGTCGACTAAGGCCGATCCGCCGACAGTATACCGCTTGCACACAGGCCGAAGAAAGTACCAGGAACGATTATCCTGTTGATATAATTGAAGAAAATTCCTCCATGTGTGCACACAGATTTCTTACGGATATCAGATGTGATGAACGATATGATGATGAAGACTTCAGGTGATACACGGTTTCAATCATCCGAGAGGACACCCATAACACATAGAAGCCGAAAGCTACATTCTGTGCTGAAAAGAAGCGCAGGTACTATGTGCATTTGCCCACAATTAGCAAATACATAATTCAAGATTTTATCCCCACGTTCTCGTCCCCAGTGGCTTCAATCGTATACCTATATGTTTGGCATTACTCATAAGGTAGGACAAGTAGACGGAGCAGTTTCAAGTGTCTAAGCAGTACAGTTTGGCATAGTTGAAGTCAGTTGGACACAGCAACTTTTAAGGTGGATGCATGTGGCAAAATTAGGCGTTTATCGTAGCTTAGACCAACTGGACGGAGCAACTACTGATGTGAACGCACATTACACACTTAGGTAATGATCATAGCTTAAGTCGACTGGATGGAGCAGCTACTGGAGTGAACGCGTATTACGTGCTTAGACGTTTTTCATAGTTTAAATCAACGGCGCGGGGCAGATGCCAATGTCAGCGCAAGGTATATGAATCGGAATTACAAACACGTGCAATAACGTCGATGTATACTGTATAATGCAGGACATTTTCGTATGAGGGATGGTGAACAGCGGTTTGCCAAACACGTTTCCAGGCTTTCACTTCCACCGAATAATCTGTTGGACATGTGACTGGAACTGCCGTTCGTCGGCTGTCTTTTGCCTGTTCTCTGGGCGGGCCACCATGAACCCTGTGAATATCATGCTATTGTTGTACGCCCAGTGTAACAAAATTGTGAAAGCTTCCTCTAGCGTAAAACGGGTATTTCCAAATATGGAAAATTTTTGAACGGAATAGTGTCGCCTACACGGTTCACATTTCCGCGTTAACATCAATAGCTGCTCCGTCCAGTTGACTCAATCTATGATCAATGTCCAGGTGTGTAGTATACGGTCACACCAGTAGCTGCTTCGTCTAGTTGACTAAAGCTATGATCCACGTCCAAGTGTGCAGTATGCGTTAACATTGGTATCTGTTCCGTCCAGTTGACTTAAGCCTTCATCAGCGCCTAATTATGCCGCGCGCATTCAGCTTATTTGCTGCTTCGTCTAGTTGACTAAAGCTATGATCCACGTCCAAGTGTGCAGTATGCGTTAACATTATTAGCTACTCCGTCCAGTTGACTTGAGCAATGATCAGCGTCCAAATGTGTAGTATGATTTCACACCAGCAGCTGCTCCACCCAGTTGGCTTAAGCTATGATCAATGTTGATAAGAAGAACACGTGAGAAATCAA
Source organism: Paragonimus heterotremus (assembly GCA_013368495.1). NCBI lineage: Eukaryota > Metazoa > Platyhelminthes > Trematoda > Plagiorchiida > Troglotrematidae > Paragonimus > Paragonimus heterotremus. The sequence continues at coordinate 9,995 of LUCH01018329.1, forward strand.
TAAAAAAAAGTGTATTTGGATCTTTTGGAATAAATCGTAATGATCTCCTTCAATTCTCGCCAAAACTGAGATAACATACTGGCAGCCGTCAGTGAATTACGCAGCAAGCAAAAACATAAACCCATGGTCATCGGAATCATAAGCATCCATGATCCGAAGATAGAAGGGTTGTAGCTGAAATGGTATAAGTGTGAACCACTGTTTTCGTCGGATACATACTAAGCATCAAAATTGGCCATTATCCGTCGGATGAGTTAGCATCTACTGGAGTACACATGGCCAGCTACATTGAAGCATGGTCAATAAGCAATAAACAAAACAACACACGTTTATAATGATAGGGTGGGGTGTGTTGCCCACGTTTACACCATACCGTAGGTAGAAACAACCACGTGATAACATAAATCGTCTTCCACCAGAACTACTATGGGGAAAACAGGCTGAACATATAATTCAGATGAATAACTAACCAACAAACGTGGCACCATGGCTTTCATTGAGAATTACTGTGATATTTCGTGTACAGTGCAATGCAAACGCAACGTGATCAAAAATTACAAATTCAAGTATATTCCCAAAACCATAAGAAATTGAGTTTTTCTGCGAGATGGGAACATGTATTCCACCATAAAAAATCCGATGGAAACGTTCTCAAGACATAAAATCGAATGGGAAAGCTAACATTATGCATTTTATCGAAAAAAATGGCAACACATTTCCCCCAACAATGGTGCGACTATGAGCCATTTTTATGTACAGCTGACTTTTCTAACTGCAACGCGATTATTATACTCGATGAAGTCTATATATTTGTCTCGAATTGTGCGTTTTAATTTACCGTGAAATTTTTGAGAAATCTTTTTTCGCGCCCAAATAGCCGTTTCTAACTCGTTTCGGCCTTGAAGCACCATACCGGCGAGTTACACAGTTGTCATTATAAGTGTCGTTATCTTCCCGGCCGGGAGTACCCTTGAATATCGTTTTTTCGGCAGGTCACTTCATCTCCACTCTAGCGTACTTGCGGATTTTATGGAAAAGGTAACAACAGTGGTACCAACGAGTGGTAATAATGACAAATATAACGAATGAAACGCGATTTACTTGTTCAGTCTTTGTGCATTGTACTACGTTAATGTAGGTTTCCGGGCGTTTCTCACTTTTGTAGTTTTACAAAAAGCCTAGTACTTACGTTTCAACAGCATTTCGATTGTCGAAATTATAACCACGCTTTCCCGCCCAATGACGTCTAAATTTAAACAGAAGCATGTGGTTCCAGGTCTATGACATCGAGTTTCATTATATTCTGCCTTCCATTTCCCGAAATTATGTAGAATGCCACCCTGTTGTATTTTTCCATTAATCCCTATGTCACTGAACTACCACACGTTGTTTGCTTACGTCTCCGGAAGATTGAAACAAGAAGACCTTCAGAAAACAGAATTCTAAGATTTTGGGAACTGCAACATGTCACAAAACTTCAACAACTTCAGTAGCTAGGACATAATTATTAACTAAAAGCTAACAGAGATATTTGCGGTCTACCGATTACACGCAGCTACGTCAAATGACTACAGCGTCTCTTAAAGATGCATTTGGACTTATTTCCCGGCGTTACTTTAAATTATTTGAAACGCTAGTTTATAGGTACCCTTGCCAGACGTAAATGGGTGTAACATCGCATCTTTGGGAATGAATCTGTGGAACAAGCGAACTATCTTCTTTCCTGATGCGTGCCTCAGATTTTGTAAACTACAATGCTTTCTCTCTCCGTTATTATGCCCTTTTGCCGGGAGATTTCACGTTGGTTGCATGATGTACTGAATTGTTTTGGATTGTTTACAATTATCTGCCATGATAGCACATACGTGCGTGCTACTCAAAATTGCGATGAGAAATCTGCATCATTATTAGTACACCATAACCATTACAAAGTCAAGTAATCTATCAAAATCGCCACCTATCGAGCGGTCGTCCGCGTGAAAAAACACATGGTGGCAACAAAGAAGGTTGTGAAGTCGCGAGATAGTATGACCAACAGCCACCCTATTACCGCTGCTGCTAAAAGGCAGAAATTCACCAACAAACTGATGAGCTAAACAGGAACGTTGAAGTCATCACAAGAACAGAATGGTACCCAGCCAAGTTAAGCTCTTACTATCGATGTGTTCGCAAATCATGTTAAGAAATTGGGGGATTTAGGGAATGAAACAGCCAGTGATGACAGAAGGCTTACGAAAGTGTTGCACCAGCTGGATACAGTGGTTAACTTTCTAAACGTCTCAACTACGGTCCATCGCAAGATGCTTTCTGGCCATAACAAACTCGTAAAAACTGATACGATAGCTGAGTAATTGCATGGGCGGATAACTTGCGCAGCTAGGCTGGTAATGCACAACGTACCCGAAAGACTACCTGTATTATCTGCTAGAAAAATCCCACTGGAAGTTGGCAGGGTGAAGGAACACGAGTGCTACTAAGCAGAAGTTTGTAAGAAAGTGAGGCGGAAGCGCTGTCCGTTGTCACGTCGGTTCGCAACTTAGCTCACGGCGAATGACTTTTCCAAAAGACAACAGCAAACAAGGCTCGGCACAAGTTTTATGTCCACAGAGGTATTCCGTAAGTAGACCCTACTCCAAATGGAAATACGATGCAACAAAATCCTCCAAGTGAGTAAGAATTCAAATAACACAATCGAAACTCCTGTTGATTTGACCGTCGATCTTGATCGATCCACGAGCTACTTAAACTAGCGGGTCACAACTAGCAACGCCGTTACGTTGTCCGTCTAGAAAGGTACTGGAAGGAAAACCCTGCCCGGCTCTGTTGAAGCTAGGTGCGTTCAAGTTTCTTCAGCTAAAGCTACTCCTCCCAATCATCTACCTGCTCCGTCGGCCGAAGTGTCGCCATGGAAAGTCGCAGACTGAAAGCTTTCTCGGGCTCAGGGGGTATTAAGCCGCTTTCCCATGACAAAGACGAGACTGAACAAGTACCACCATCCCCCGTTATCTGGAAGTGGCTGTAAGCACCACTGGCAGATCCAGAACGCCTGGGGGTGACCGCGAGTTAGCAGTTAACCCTGCACGCTGTTCCCTGGAGGACAATGATTTGGATTGGCAATTTAAAAGTAAACCAAAACCATTTCCTAAGTCAAACGTGTTTGGTCCTAAGAGCCAAATCCTCAGGGCCAAGCTTTTGCGGGTGAAAGTGCGGACGTTGACTACCGCTGCACACAGGACGAATCACAACAAACCTCACGACTTTCAAGCGTCGTCCACTAGTTCCGCAGTGATCGAACCTTAAATCCTAAATATAAACGTCACTAGAATCCAAGTTCCTAATATGGACACTACTGAATGGTTCATTAGCGACTCAAGTTCACGCCGAGTTACTCATAATCTGTTGTTCTGATAAACGGCTTTCTGAATATTTAGCGTCACGGAAGATAATCTATCGTCAAAAGGATTAATGAAAATGCGCTCACAAAAACTAAAGTTAATGCGGTGCTAATCGAAAGAATGTTCACGAAAATCAAATCTCTCACCTCGAATGCGAAAAATCCTCAAAAATAAAACGAATAATGTGCCCATTCAACAAACTCATCAACTAGGCATCGCTCAGTAAAGGTGGAGGATAAGGCGAAACTGAGTTCACTCAAACAAACGGTCATTTGTTGGGCCGGATCAAGATAACTGTTCACGCATTCAGAAATGATAACAATTATAAGCTACTGAATAAAAACTGTAGAAGAGGAGGGTACAATTTCAACAATCAGGAGTTTACAGGGCTGGTACTGAATAAGAGTAAGGGAAACGGTTGTAGTGTTTGGTGTGGGGACAAAGACGATTGATGAAGTTTATTTCAGGGAAAATAATAAAACACAGAGCCACCTTTCAACACTAATCCACTAAAGCGAAGTGATTTCAAAAATGTTGCAACCGACCTTAATAAAAACATCACCAAGAGCTTAATTGGCGTCGTTTCTGCACCCGATGCACTTGTTCGTTAGGTGCCCGTCGACCTTGTCGGACCGTTAACACTATCGGACGGCCTCATCTTCATTCTGACTTCCTCCGACCATTTCAGTAGGTTACCGGAGGCAATCTCCCTCCCAGGCTGCATTTCTGGCGTGGTCACTTGCGCCCTCTTGGAACGTCGGGTGGCCCAGTTTGGTTAGTCCGCAATGATTAATACGGGTCGTCGCTCTCATTCTTAAGGACCATTCTTAGATCCCTTGAATACTCTTGGATGCATGCATGTGAGCACAACCGGTTATTCCCCATAATCCAACGGGATGGTAGAACGTTTTTATCGCCAACTGAAAGCACTCCTCAGTCCACAGTCGGATCCCTCCAGGCAAGCGGCCTTATCACGGGTCCTTCTTGAGTTGCGTAGCACTGTCAAGGTGACCTCAAAAGTCACACCGCCTCAACTTTTCTACCGTCGCACGTTACGTTTGCCGGGTGAACTAATCCCTCTTTCGCCAGTCAAACCTATCATAATAATATATATGTTTCTGAACACATTTGTGGAAAACACTTCCGGGTGTGCGCGATCATGACAGACGATTACATGCTGTACAAAGACAATCGATTTCAGTAGGTGTGTAGCACGCCTGACGAATTAAACGCGACGGCTACACTGAGTGTAGCCAGGAGAACATTCGACACCCGCGAATTTGTACGAGAAACTCTCTTCCTGCTCGCACGTCTTCATATGTACAGGCCTCTCACGCGAGCCTCCATAGCCGCCATATACAGGTCGTTTTTGTGTGCTACGATAAGGCAAAACGTTTTTCAGCGGCGGGCCTGATGGCGGACGCGAGGCAATTTTGACCGATGTAGTTAAGTCTACGTTCATCCAAGAAGTTGCATCAAATGTTCTGCCGACACCTTCAACCCCGCTGTCCCATCCCGAATACACATCAAACGCTTGCTTATAAAAATGGTCATGTTACGGTTATTTAACTTGATTAATTTCTGTATGCGCTGACGTATTTCCTGCGAGTTCTTCTCGGAAGTCGCCTTAACATAACCAGCTTACAACATTTGTTAGCGACATCAGGTCTTCGTCAACATGTTGGTGCTAAACAGTCCATTGGTACAGATGGCTTGTCATTCCGTCTGGCACAGGTGTTCAGCTGTTCACTCAGTTTTAGATCAGGCGGACTTGGTTCAATAAAAAGAAAACTCCTGGAAGCTGTCGTCCAGCAATTGGAAAACTCAACTTTCTTTATTTTCTCATTTGTGTCCTTTGGGGGTTGTATAGCTCGCTCCGTTTGATGTTCACCGAAGTCCAAATAAACCGAATAATCCGAATACCGGACCCAACTAGTGCACCGTTAGGTCGCGACCGACCACCCTGTGGACTACCCCCCCCCTGGATGTTTTTCTTCCACTGGACACACCGCTGTAGTGTAGACTCATCACTGTATGCTTATATTGTGTAACGCTGCGTGTAATCGGCAGAACGTGAATATCTCCGTTATCTTTTGGTTAAAAAATAATTCATAACTATTAAAGTTGTTGAAAATTTGTGATATGTTGCAGAATCTAAAATCTCGAAAATCTGTTCCCTAGAGATTTCTTTGTTTTAATCTTCCGAAGACGTAAACAAGAAATGTACGGTTGTTTAATGGCATA
>LUCH01018330.1:0-15582 GCA_013368495.1 Paragonimus heterotremus
ACGGTAGCTTTAATAAAGCTTACTTACTACTGGTATTTTCCGTCGTTCTTGAATACAACATCTGACAATTTCGTATTCGGTAAACTACATACATCTTTCTTATAAGGAATATGCTCTCAAGTATTTCCAAAATACATGGCTAGCAGAAAAGTGAACAATTTTTCAGCAGAATAAATTGAGTTGTATCTACACACAAAGACAATCTATCCGTGGTATTGGTCCATTAACTACAACTCATCTGCCTACCTTTTTGTGTTAAGCAACAACCAGTTTCAGTTTCTACCCTTGCCAGTTTTGAGACATCAATGTTACAAAGGTGTGTTGACGCATGACAGTAAAACTCGATGTAGTTTTAACAAAGACGTCGGTATTTCTTTTGCAGTTTAGGCCGAGAACTCCTAAAATGTCCTGTTCAGAAGTCCATTTCCAGTGAACTATCTCCTGTCAGCGCATCAAAATCCTTTTAATAAATGTATGCTTTCCAAATTTATCGTTGGCGAAGGGACTCTTCATACAGTTTGAGTGGTCCAGTATGAAAGTCAGAAATCGCTTATTAAAATGTCTACGGCGATCTCGAATAAACGCTCGCAATGTTATCACGTTAATATCTGCGGCTTCAATGAATTCTTCCAAACACTGGAACGAATACATCACGTAAAGCTCTGAAATCATATTGCCCACTTTCAAAATACTTCTATTTCCTTGTAATGAAATATTCTAGCAGACTTTTGGGAATAGCTTTGGAGTAGTAGAAACCGAGCATCCAATTTGCACTAAGAAAGTTTTCAATGTGACAGTGGATATCATTTTTAGAAAATCTGAAGACCGTTATGATTTCAAGACTCCAAAACGGCACTGATTTTTGCGACGATTATCCTGTTTCAGTTTTCACCGATGACCACCAATTTCACTGTGTAAAATTGAACAGCTAAGGTTTCTTCTGTTCAAGGACTATTAAAATTTTGTCATCTAAAATATGCTCTGATGTTTACTTTATTCATTCTGCAGCAAGGTTCTTTAATATATAATGCACTAAGTAAATGAGAGCCGAGAAGAGACATTCAGTGTCTAAGATCTGAATGCATTTTTACGATAAATACTTTAAGCTACATCGTCTATACAGTCACTAATTAGATCCCTTCTTAAGTCATTTTGAGTCGTATTGAAGATGTATAGAACAGTCGTGATGGCCTGAGACCGATTAACAGGACGACCTTTATTGGATTCTATGTTCAAGACAATATCTTAAAATATTACGTAACTGAGCGATATTATTTACATCGGTGGATCTATCAATTTGAGTTCTGATACCATTCTTTTCATTAATTTCGATAACAGTCTAGAGTACACCATCTTCTCATCTGCCCTGAACCCTTCTCTTGACGACTGTCGGAGACAATAGAACAATTTATTGTACCATATCTCGCTATCTTTTATCCACGCTTAATTTCTTGCAATCTGATCACTACATGAATAATAGACGAGTTGAGCAAGCAAGATGAATTTCTTTCTAGGCAAATATGTTTAATATTTTCAAGGTCATTTTGTTGACCTTTCAACAGTGCTGCCCTGTAGCCAATCACATTGTTTGATTTCACAACCCAAAGATAACGAAATCTGGTTTGCGCACCTCACTTGTTGTCCAATCGGTTTAACTGCTGCCATCTTGAAACGAACGAAAAGTGTAAATATATATTTATACGAGGCGGTTATTTAGCTAGTCTTTGGGCTGTCCTCGTAATGCTACAAACACTTTGCATTAACCTCATTATTGACCGTAAACGAAACGTATTGAAGAAATTTAGATATAAACATGAATTGTAGTGACTACTGATGGTCGTTGTGTTGACATGGGGGTACCACGAAGCAGTTTCAAAGCCGTCTCAGAAGTATGACTCCTTAATTCACATCCGTGATTTTTTTAAAAATCCTTTATTCCTTGGATGAAGAGTCACTTGCTTAACTGAGTGCAAAAATGTTTACTTTTTCTACCGCAATTTGTCTTCAAACTTTTGTAGTTGCCATATACAAATTGGTCACAATTCTTCAGTTATATTTCGACTTGCATTTCAGTAGTAAAGTGCCTCATCCTATTCATTCCGTGTACTTTTTTGCTGAGGCGGTCATGTCTAGTCATTTCAAGTCTGCATTACGTGTAACGAAACAAGATACATAAGTTTCGGTTTTTTATACAATAATTTGTACAGTACAGTAAAACAATATAACAGTAATTTACTATGTTTTCAAAAACACATCTTGTCCGCTCTATAAGTGTATTTCCCGTGGTCGTTGTTTGATACTAAACAGTCGACACAAATGTGGGCGTCTATCAGTTTCCGTCTTCATTCTGCTTTGTTGAAATGTGAAAATATATGTTGCATACAATGCAACTTTTACAAGGCGTAAGGCAATTCATAAAAATGTATAAACTAGCCTTTTTGAACATAAATGGATCAGGGCTATGTATTTCAAATTTATCCCCCATTACTGACGTGGATAATCTCGGAGGTTGATGTATGCACGTTTATCATCTAATCTACTGTTTTGAGAACCCCATGTGTGAACACACGCGAACATAAACACTTGTATTCCCGTCCCAACAAAATATCCGCCTGGACAACCAGATTCTTGGTCACATTTCCTCAGAGGCTAATGAATATCTCTCTCCAGTTGGATATTGCAAAGTGAGTTTGACTTTCTGACACTTTCTGTTAGAGCTTTGAAGTTATCAGTTATCGGAACAGCTGGTGATCGGTGATCAGCTAGTCATCTTACGTTGCCTGGCAGGTGTGAAGGAAATTTGACCACCCTACAACAAAACACAAAAAGCGCTAATCCAGAACCAGCTGCGCACACTACAAATCTGGACAGCTGTTGTGTTGGCCAAACGTTTGTGAGCAACCCGATTAGTTTGAAATTTCATGCTTTCACACTTCAAACAATGGTAGGCAGCAAAGAAGAGGTCAAGTGATGAGAGTCGTTCGCCCAGTCCTCAGCAAACTATACTGTAATGTAGAAGAAACTTAGACCATCTGATCGAATGACCGACGGAGGCTCGGTAAAGAATCGTGCCAACCTCGAAGATGTCCACTTTGGATATCACCACAGGTGTATAGAAACATCTGAGGTCCTCTGAACATGATGCGCACATATTTTGGTCACCTGTTGAACGTTAATGATGCACAGCAGTCGTGGTTATTTTAAATAGAGGTAACTAGATTGCAACATGTGTTTCATGAAACCATTTTTAGACGTGGTGATTCTCAATGATTCGGCGTATATTTAACTCATCTCTAGCTATTTTGTTTACATTTGCGATTGGGTGCATTTAGTAATTAAAAGTTTCATTGAATCAACAATTGTTTTGTCTACATTCACAGAGTTGGTCAACTGCATACAGACTGTACAGTGGAAATCGGACTCAGTGGGGAATTCATCCTCAAAGAGCACTGCATATTTTTCAACAATCAAGGTAAATTACGTCTGTCTTGCGAACGGCATTTGAAAAAATCTATGCAAATTGAATAACCTATTTTGTGAAAGTGGAGAAACTGTCACCAGACGTAAACGATGTGACAAACGGTAGTGGCTTTGGTTGATTTAACTCATAAATCATCCATGTTTGACTTCGACTGTCTCATTCGAACTGGAGGGCTGTTGGGTCAAGTGTACAGTGTGTAGCTGGTGACGCAATTACCTGTTAGACTGATTCCACTTAGTTGTATTTCGTAGTTTTGAAACAGTTGACAGGAAGTTGTTTCAAGTGCGCAACTTACGGTTTCACTGTAGTTCAGGAAAGAGATGGAGGGTCTTACATAACATTTCTAGCGTTGATAATATCAGATGGACAGGACAGCATACAGTGTCAACCTTGAAAGCGACTGAACAGATTATTGTGGAACAGTAGTGGCTAGTTGGATAGACACTGTAGATAGTACGAATAGCCTTCAGTGAGGTTTGTTTTGAATCAAAAGTATACAGAATTATGCTCACAAAAATAGCAACGTAGCCACAAATTCGGAGAAAAGAGTGGATGGTAGCATTCCTGTCCGTTTTTTTAAATTTGTCAAACACACATGATCTAGGGTTGGAAAAGAAAATATCTTTGAATGTTTCAGCATCCAAGATGGATAGTCATTTTAAAATAGACAATACTATGCAGATCCAACTGGTGAATCATTGTCCTTCGAAAAAGTACCAAAGTAGGGACACCACCAACATGTTATAGCATGGAATATGCGTATCTAGTATATTCCACCAGATATTCTAGGTAAGAGGTTTAATTTCTTGCCCTCATATTGCATAACCATTCAGATCCCTGAAATTATCGTATATCATTTCTTAAACGTCACCAATGATGGGCTACGTTTTGCGACACACTGTCACTAAATTTCGAGGCCTATTATTGTATAACTTGCCCTCTAACACGAAATCAATGTAACTTGTCTCTTCCGTTGAGAATCACACAGTCAGGTAGGTCTTGTTATCACTGCGCTCTTCTCTGTTCGATAAATACACTTTAGTCATATTGCTCTAGAGAAACAATCGAATCCACCATTATTGAGTTAACTGATAGTAGTTGAGCATACAAACTTAGTATGTCAAAATGTTTCTCTTTAGGTTACTGTGTATTTTATCACACCGAACTTTCCAGAATGTCGCACCTGTGGAATAATTAGAAAACAGCTACAGTCGTGAATGCTACTCAAACTAGTAAAGGTCATTGAGATCATTGATGGCCGGTGTAACTGTGTGTTTTAGGATATCTGAAACAAAACGTTTTTCAACGTAACTTTGGCGTCATCCTTCACGAGCATTATGCTCCACCTAAACCTGCGGTTGTTGAAATTTGTGGAGATTTCCAAGATTTAGCGGGTTCAAACCCGTCTCATGAGATCAAGGGCAATTTGTTTTAACTTCTAAACAACTCTGGAATCAATATGCAGAAGGTATCGTTGTGCTTAAGTTTTATGCTCATGCTTGTAGAGCGTAAACTTCAGTAACAGTCCCGGGTGAACGCAATGACCGGTGCACACGTACACTTTACTATAGGAGTCAGTGTTATCGGAAGGACGGAGTCAATTACACCGATTGGAAACTACGTTAAAAGCGAGACGCCATGAACGAAGTTTCTATAAGACATGAATACAGCTGAATTAATCACCGACCAAAAGAGCCTCACGTACTCACTCACTCCGTTGCATCCTGGTTTACGATGTATGCTCAATTACCCACTTCATAAATGTAAGATACAAATTCTCCGTCAGTGATTATTCAGTACCATCCACATATTTGCCTCATAACTAAATTTTTTCACCAGCTGATCAATGTTATCAAAGCCATACAAATGTATAAATAATTGTTTTCTGTTCATCTGTTGTCATAGGTCTTGTTCATTTTCAACCGTGTGAGAACGCTGAATGTTATGTGAATGGAAGTCTGATCAATCAACGAATGCAGCTGTTTTCTGGTGCTCGCGTGATCTTGGGAAAAAGTCACGTGTTTCGGTTCAATAACCCAATAAAAAGTGAGAGAGACATATATCCGAGTTTATCGATTGCAATCGTAAAACGTAATTTTGTTTGTTTATTCGTGTTCACTCTGTGAAAGTAATAAATGGTTTGTTTCACTGCTACAAGGAATTTGTGCATTGGTGTCAGAACCCAGATGCTATCATCACCACCGGCGTTCAGTGTATAGACCACAGTAGTGCAGACTGACAACTTGACGTGGACCAAATTTATCTGAACCTACAGGGTGTCTGGCAGACAATCAGCGATAGAGTTAGACCCCGTTAACAAAATTTGGTTGATGGCAGTGGGCATAGATGTTACACATGATAATATCTCGTAGACTCCAATATATCTGCAGACTCCAAATTGATTAATGGGAACAACCTACAGATCGCTTAAGTACTGTTTCTGAATACCTCACATAATACTCAGTCTTGAGTGCAAGTAATTAAATCCATCGGAGGTCGTATTGGTGAACAGTCATAAAACCCTTTATTATTTCTAAGGAGTTGAAGCAAAATTGTGAAAATATCTACCAAACATCATAAAATAACCTAGCTAATAAATTTTATTCCATCATCAGTACGGAAAAGATTCCTTGGTATAACATCCTGCAGCCTACACAAATGTTTTCATGTGTTTCCAGTTAACATTACATTAAAAGTCCAGTCGGGAGTTACGCTGACTTCCAGATTGGAAAAACTATGCAATGATTTCTTTGAAATAAGGTTCTACCATGAATCACCAGAAGCGACAGTGCATCCTCTTGTGAACGTACGGGTATTAGAGTACCACCGTTTGTGACGATCGCACCGTAAAGTTGTATTTAATATCTCGTAAATGGATTATGCGAGTGACTGCAGTTGCAGAAATCAAATTCGTAAGTCCAAAATTGGACAAACAGCCCGGGTTTCTACGTAATTCTTTACTTCAATCTTTCCGTCGTTTCCACAGTATTCACTGTGAAATGTGAACACCCAACCACTTTCGCTTGTGAATAGTGATCAGGCTGATCGATCGCCTCGAGAGGAGACGTAGTAACACTGTCGATCACCCCTCGACTAAGACTTCTCTCCAAGTGGAAATCTCAATACCGTTAACTTGTTGAACGATATTTTGATAACTATTGAATAGTAAGGGATTTTGGTTTCCCTATACATTGAACAACACTCATAATTGGCCGCAGCTGTTGCACTCAGATTTTCCAGTCGGCACCTTCCAAAAAGAAGCAAAAGACGCGAGTTTCGCTCTCATTAGATCTGGTTAGTAGTGTATATCCTTGCCGCTGCGGAGATTAGAATTCTGAGCGCGCCGTTATGAAACAACCACGTTGACTACCGCGCCATTTGTCTCACATCAGGTATGACTGAATCGTCGTATGCAAACGCTCAGCCGTATTTACTTGTGAGTAGTAAACTGACTGCACGGCAACCTCGAAAGGAAACAAGATAATTGTTGTGTCGAATCCAACCGGTAATCCTATGACTAAAACTTTCATCCTAGTCGAAGTCATAGAAGTAATTCAACTCGCTGGTAGACATTTTTGATTACCTGCAAATAGTGGGGATTTTGACCGGTATTCGTTAAACATCATTAGCAGTTGAATTCAGTTGTGGTATTGCCATTATGGCTGATGTTGATGTTATATCTGTAAGGGAAGATGGGTTATAAACATATTCTGAATAACTCAGTTACAGACAATATTGTGCAGGTTGTGAGTTGTTTAAGTAAATTAATCTTCAAACTAAGGAACTCTCATGGTGTTTTAAAGGTACATACCAAAACCAAACCTCTTACTGACAAGTCAGGCAATGAACTTGCACTTATAATGAACATAGGTTGGTTAGATTTCATTAGCATAAAGAGGGTTTACTGACCTTCATTCCAGGTTGCTCACAAAGGCTGGAGCTCACGTGTTGAATGGAAGATACGTGAACGACTCAAAACGATCGGACTTTCTTTAGTCAGACAGCCGCAAAATCGATGAAGTTGTTCATTTGTTTGGCGACGTTTACCCATACGATTTGACACTGTCTTGTCTTATGCTCAGTCTACTTCGGCTAGGGTTTTGTCACTGGATTATGTTATGCTGTTGTAGAGAACTGGTTGGGCGGCCACGCTGGTTTAAAAAGTTCGATTTGGACTGAATTATAATAGAACACAGTTGCATGTAAACAATATTTGCATAGTTGAACCCAGAAACTCAGCCCCAGGAAGAAAACACATGAGATCCTGATGGAGTTTACTTCACGATCACATCATCTTTTGTAAGCACCGACGTTATGAAAAGTTTTGCACATGTGAAACAAATGTAATTTTGAATGATCGGATTTACTCAGGCGTAGTTATGGGTAGATATTGTTGTCAGCGTGCTGCAATTATTGTTGGCAATAAAATGTGTATTGGTTTCTCTTATTCGAATTTTACAAGATTTTAAAGAACATTTCAGAATGATGAAGCGTGAGTTGTCACGTTTCGTTTTGGACAATCTTACAGACAATACGCTTTGCTAAGAAACAGAGAGAGTAAATCTGCGGTTGTCAAGAATACTGATATGCGGACAACTCTTGTATGTTTACGATTTCAATAAGGGGGAAAATATCAGTAATTTAGATGTGTGCTTCTTCGGGTCTTCGTTATACATTTTTTGCTCAAACCTTCGTTCAGTGGGGATTAAAGACAGCTGTATCTTCTACGAACATGACATGGCGTTTCAGGATTTCATATGCGAATTTTCTGATTGTGCGTCCAGACTGAGGATGTAGTGACTCTTTGAAGATCACTTGTGTAGACATTAGTGTCTTGGCGATAGCTGACACGTTGTTGTTAAACTGTCAGAACCTATATTCAAGGGCAACGGACCAAGGTTGTAATATTTTTGCGACGGATTTTTGAGCTGTTTTTAAGCTGCATCCGATGCTCTTTATTAATGATGATTTTTCGTGAAAACCTACGATTTGATTGCGCAAATATGTAGGCCGTAAAAATCCCTGTCTGCATCACGCAGCTAAATGTGTAATAATGAAAGAGAAATAGGATTGTATCAACCCACACCGTCATACGTGTTTCAAAGGGATTTCCCTCAACTTACACCTGCATCTTTCGTACTGAAGACGGTTTGTCTCGTAATTAATATAGAACTGAAAATCAGAAGATGAAGACATTAGAAAATGATGTCCCTCTAGAACCAGCGGAAGAGCAGTTGGTAGAGATAGGCCACAGTGACGCTTCTTGATCTTTGGTTGCGGGTAGGAGACTGCTATTAGCTCAGTGGAGGTTGTCTGTAGGTTGTATGTTGAGGGTGATTGGGGACTGCCGGAGCGATGAAGCATTTGCCAGCGTTGGTAACAAGATTCAAACTCTCGAGAAAGCTAATGCTTTATGGTTGTTTAATGGCACTCATACTGCGGTTTGCGAATAGTATTAGTCAGATCTTGAAATACTTCCGTCTCAACCAGTCATAGAGGATTGTAGCTACAAAGTTGCGCACAGGAACGTCACTTACAGTCGGCCGATAGTGTCTTGAAATCGAAAGACAGACAAGTTTTTCACGGTTTCACTTAGAGTTCTGTTTGCCTGTTGAGCAGTGACAGTGCCCGTTCGGTTCGTAGTGTTAACAGGTTATGACACAGGTGCAAACGGATTATCGGACGAAGCTGTTTGGTTTCGATGGTGAAAAGCAATTTGACATTTGGCTCCGGCTGACTATTTACACCGTACTCTACAAAAAGGATGAGGAAAAGGAGCATTGATTTCTTTCACGCGGGACCTTTTTCCAACAGAAATCGGGAGCATCTTCTCATTGGTGATTGGAGCCAGATAGTAGTTTCATTGCCTGTTCAGTCAAGAACATTGAAATTATGGACTAGGTAGGCCTCATAAACCGTTAAAGTTTGGACCGACTGCAATAAGTATTTATGGTTGTCGTCTGTATCTGAGGAGAATGCGCGGAAAATTGTACAATAACGTACATAAACATTTCACAAAAGTGGGTGCACATTTGAGAAGTGAATTCATGAGAGGGTACATGAATATGGTGAAAACATTGTATCACATTTTGGGTCAGAGGCATGAAATAAAACATACTGCCATGAGAAAGCTCACCGAGAATACCATCAGACCGAATGAAGGTTGCTCATCAAAAGTCTACAGACTTCAAGTCAATAACAAAGCCTCTCTTCCACGAGCAGTCGGAGATGATCAGAAAATGAATCTAGCAAATAGCCAGATGAAACGTACGTCCCATCCGACCGATGGACAGTATGCAAATATATGCTAAACGTTGAGTAGTACCATTCAATCAGAACAGGACATAAGGCAGTGCAAACGTTTGACAATGTCAACACACCTTTAAGCAGGAGAGTTAAAGTCTGATTCGCAACGTGAACCATGAGAGTTATCTCACGACAGACGTTTGTTTTGTAATGCAAGGTGAGCTACCTGATAAATATCCGTTTTAAAGTGGGACTGTGATAAAAATCTGAGTTGCGCTGAGCCAATAACATGAGAATAAAATCCTGGGACTACAGTGTTCGTTCTTGTAAAGCCACCAGTCGCGACTAGATTCGTGTGAAAATTAGTTGGAACAACACAGGCTTTAATCAAAGCTGACTAGGAAACCTGTACCGTGAAGCATGTGAACATGAGTAATTGCGGCATGTAGCGGTTCACATCCAGATAGCTCATGAGCACAGTCACCGAGTGCAAACAGTAGTCACCACGGCAACTCAACTGATAAGTCCTCATCAGCAAACTGTGTGCTGCAAATGCATGGTTATCACCTCGAAACAACTGAGCCTGATTTACTAGGATGTTTGATCTGTTGACCTCTAAGTTGTCTGCCTTTAGCGCCTTAAGCGGCTATCTCAGTTTCTCGCATTTTGTGGTTTCTATCTCTGTGCTCGTGGAAAATATATTATTTTAAGGTGCTATCCGCTAAGTGGCGTAAATGTTAGTGTGAAACTTGAGGAGTGACTGAACGAATGACATAATTTCATAATAACAATTCAATAATTCAAGAACGACGTGGTCCCTTACATCGGTTAGCTGGAGGAAACGGTGTATGAAATGGATACCCACCTTTTTCTGTAGGATTACTGAAGTCTACCGGTTATCAACAGCGTTTTTAAGGGTTCATCACCAACCTGCTCGGTAGTTTGTTTATGATGATGTATCCAATAACTGTTACCAAGTAATAGTAGACTGGTTCTGTTAGGGTCAATGGTATTTTTCATAAGGGTGGCATTTAAAAGTTTTCAACTCAAGTTACTTGTAAAATTCGTTGAAACTTTGCAGTTTACAAGATGATGAGCTTACGGCTAAGGCAACCACAGAAAAGAGATTGGGATTTTCAGGAAAAGAACTTTTCAAAAATACACTTAGTAATAGAAACTAAATATGTTACGTTTAGTAGGGACTGATAAAAATGTTACTAGTATTTTGTTATCCTCTCAACACAGTCAGGTTGCTAAGAGTTTGACTTTCACCAGCACATACCAAGACCGTCTGGATTATAGACCACTATAACTTCAGATAACTTGTAAGTAAAGTGGGATGGGATTTGTTTGTTGAAGCCTGGTTCAATGAAATGTCTTTCAGTGGAGTGCTTGAGAGAGGTAATGCACAGCATTAACGGCGGGGAAAACCTTTCTCGTGGGTTATTAGGTGTGTACAATAAGAACGCAAATTGTAGATGGGAAATCAACTGAGTTATTAACTAAACAGCCATTAGCAAGAACTTGAGCTGAGAAACGAAATTTCTTGAACAAATTTTCCTAACTTATATGACTAGAACATTCGATAATGTACATTTATATTCGACTGATGTGAGTGAGCTTTTATTCACACAACCAGGTTGCTTTAAAATGAACGAATTACATTTTTTCTCTACTTTTTGCGTAGTTATCGTTCTCATAATGAACCTCCATTACTTTGTATTCATGCAACCGGTGAAGAACCCCTGATTTAAAAGCATGATGACTGTTTGTCCCCGAATCTCTTAAAGCTGCAAATGAATTTGCTTCTGATTTTCGCACACACTGGGTTATTATTATCTGTTGTAACAGACTGTAGGGGTTGTTAGCAAACTAGCAGGAACCCAGTGTCATGTTGCATACGGGTTTCATCTTAACACTCTCACATATGTCAAAGAAAAACGTTGTTTATTCAGAGTTTGGTCCGTTGAAACGCCCAAACCCTTCGTTTCGACAGAAGGTTTGTATCACTTCGTCGGGGCCACCTTGTAGGGATGAATTTTAACGTTACAATGTAACTACCTCAGCATACCGCAACAACCAGAGTTTATCTGGTTTGTAAGCAGTTGTAGTTGCCTGTAGTGCTTGCATATAGCGATTGTTCTGCAGAATATGATCAACGATTGTGAATACTACTCTTTTGTGTGTATGAATGATGTACACACACGTATGTTCTGCATCCAACCAGTGATTTCTCTCTCATAATCACCTATTTTCTGCGTGATGCGTTTGAGAAGAAGCAGAACAACTTGACGGACTATAAAAAGCGCACACCGAATTTTTTGACGATTCCATTGGAACCCGTTTCAAAAAAATTTTGCTTTAATTTTCTAAACTGTCCCCTGTTATAAATGCTGAGCGCTGCTCATCCAAGCTTTTCTCCATTTTATAGGTAGAGAAAAGAAATCAGCTCCAACCGATATGTCCAGTAAGTGTGAGCGTGAGAACTGTTCAGAATATTATTTGCTTGCAATAACCAATGGTCTGTGTTATCAGTTGTTTGTGCCTAACTCAAATCCCATCGACTGTGGAAATGCGTGATAAGTTTGACATTTCGCTAGAGTATTTTGGTTGTCGATTGACTGTGCGATACGTAAGACAAACATCTCAAATCAAACCAGTTGTCTTACACACGTCACTTATTTTGTAGTTCTTTAATTACGAATACAACAGGTTCATTCTTGTGTAATTTTCAACAAAGAAAGTATTCCAATAGGATTTAGAAAAAATTGGCAAACGAGCTCATTTCCTGCGATTCACCATCACGTCAAATGTATTTAAATACAATATAGAAATAACTAATTGGATAAACAGAGAACTGTTGGGTTGATAAAGTTAGACCCATCAATAATGAACAGCCACCAAGGTATCACTTGAAAAATGGGTTTAGACCGGTTCTCAGACTGATCTTGTGAGTATAGTCAAAAGTGTCATTTTGAGTGCACAGACCGTGTTTTGTCTGAACTGTCAACTGCATAGAATAAGGTTACCTGTCAGGGCAGTGATCACGATTGTGTAATTTATCTAGACTAGATGTGAGCACAATCTCAAGGGGGATTTAACATTTGTACCGTAGGTTTTTTGTATACATTTAGGAAGACAATGAACGGATGGTGACAGTTTTTGTTAATGTCAACCGGTAATCGTTGACCCTCACTGATTTTACATCACGGAGTCCATAGATAAGAGAGAAAGAGTCTGTGGAATTGACTGCATGGTTCAATTCCTTTATGTGCACAGTGAATGACGTTAAATGATACTTTGCCAAGCCACGACTTAATTAGTCAGTCACATACATAAGGTGAATGGTTCCCAAAGCTGTGCTACAGCATAACCCAGACCATCTGGACAAAAATTGAAAGAACTCATTGAGGTTATATTGTTTATGGTCTGATTAGCACAGTGGTGCGCATTGCGTCCATCCTGATGTAGCAACGTTAGCTGGACATTCAAACGTCAGCTTTTGGCAGCTATTCGTGTGCACGCATCCATCACTCCCCTTGCTGAATAGATGGTACGGAAATAATTATTCAGTTAGGTATTAGGTGATGCGCAATGGAACCTCCTCCTAGTCCGAACACGTGGAAACACTCATCAGTGAGTTAAACTTCATTCTAAAGAAATTGATTCGTTCAATCCAGGCTAAATGGGAGATTTTTATGAACGTTTCCTGCCAGCCAAGCCGAGAATTAGTGCTTCATGAGGTTTAAAATGATACTCCACGTTGTCCTCCTCTTAAACTAGTTTTCCTGAAAAAAAATGTTCTTGTTCGTCGTCTTTACAAGCGCCGATGACAGTTTTCCTTCTAGCTGCAAAATTTGCCAGACTGACTATTTTTTCGTTTTACTGAGATGATGCATTAGTTTCAGGTCATCGTGACTAAACGAGCCGTGGGCCAACAGGAAACTTCAGGAATTTGTCTAATGATAAACGTAAGCGTATGGCAACCCGATTTCAGTCAAACTGATCCAGACAGACTGTTCTTTGTATCAAGCCAATCTAACTTAGGATTACATTCTAAATGCAGAGTTCCGAATACTTTATAATCTGTTGGTGATGCAATATTGCGGCCAGTGGAAAGAATGTTTTGTTCGTAAAAGTATCACACATTTTTGTCCAAAAAATATTGTGTACAATAAATCGAAAAACTATAATTCCACGTTATGTTCATGACAAAAATACCAACAGTCTAAAATTTCCCAACTTCATATCATTGATCCATTGACCATTTATACCAATGCACCTATTCGGAATCGTTTGTTCAGACAGCATGACAGAATCGATTGACTGGACGTATGCGATCTGCGAATTGTTGGACAAACAAGGAGTGGATTTACGTAAGGAAATGGAGGAGCGTTTATTGGAAATTGAAGCACAGTTTCGTCGAGAACGGGATGCATCTGACCGGCTGTTTGAGGAACAAAAACGGGTGAGATACGTTGGACATAGACTATGCGAAACCATTGAACAAACGAACTGAAGAAGGCTGTTTAGTGGTATTATAGTATGCTTTAGTCCTTGTCAAATTATTACATGCCTAGTATCCGTAACATGCAGAAACGCACAGATACCGTGAAGTTTGAAGTCAGAGGCAATAACTCATATGCAGGTATATCAGACTCTAGGGTTGTAAATGTCTGACAGGTCTGTCCTTATGTTCCTCAGTGGTATATAACCGGAGTGGGTATGACGGGTTCTAGATTGATACATAAAGTTCAAAGCTGATTTCGTCCTTGGTCACGTTAGTATTTCCATTGGTAAAAAGAAGGACGTTGATTCAGTTTTGTAGCTTCACCTGATACGGTCAGCTGATACCGTTGTACAGTGTGTGTCTTGAAATATCCAGTTATTAATTTTTTCACTTAAATTGCACGATGCTATTCATAGCTTAATATTCAATTTATTCGACCATTAGCATTCTCAGATAAAAAATGCCAATTGAAAGTAATGAAGAGTTGGCAACCAACAAAACTAATGTGATTCATACCATCATCGGTAACCGAGCGGCTGACAGCGAGAATAATTCCCCATCGAATAGCTAGGATACTGTTGCGCCGGACATCGTGTTGGGGCAAACAGTCAAAGTACAGTATGGTTGAAAGTTGAGGACGTGAAAAAACCCAATCAGAATATATGGAGCTGAGTTATCAAGTTAAAACTTATAGACAGTGAGTGGTACTCATTTGGTCTGAGAGTCCAGAGAAGTGACAAAATAACTATGCAGTCAATTCCACTCAAACACCCTTCGCTCAAGATCGCTTAGTCAAAACGGGATCACAGATTTTCTCCGTATAACGACAAGTCAACCCATGTCAACAATTTGCATATTTTACTCAAGAACAGCATAACGACGCTTTTCAACGGATGTATTACTAAAATAATTTACAGATTTGGTATCATAGTTTTCGGGAGAAGTAAGAAATTATGCGAAGTAACAGATAATTTAACAATCGGAGGCAAAACTACTGACAAACATCAAATTTTGACTAGAATACTAAGAATGTGATGGTGTACTCACAAAGATTGGAAAAAAGAGAATGGTTGGAATCGGATAGATTCGTGGGGAAAACGGCTTAGTTGCATTAAAATGTTAAAGAATTGTGAATGTCATCGCCACTGCCGGGACTTGAACCACGGACACGCTGTTCATGAGGCAACCGTGTTAACCACTGCGCCATTGACCTCACGTTAGGCACGACCGAATTACCATATTTGAACGCTCAATCACTTTCGCTTGTAAGTAATGATCAGGTTGCCCGATCGTCTCGAAATGGAGACACAGTTACTGTCTGTTAACTCCAATCGATGACCCCTCG
>LUCH01018331.1:0-15486 GCA_013368495.1 Paragonimus heterotremus
AAATGACATTGACCGATGCGCCGGAGTCTAGCTGGCATCTCCTTCTTGTATCTTCTATGAGCAATTCTGCATAGATTCCTTTCTGTCTGCTTGATCCATTGAGTCGGTTTATCACTCCGCTGTCATCTTCGTCGATCAGACTAACCGTAGGCGATCTGCCGTTCCATCGGAAAATTCCTGTTAGTTACCTGTGGCCTGGAAGGATATAATAGGTCTCGATGTTCGCAGTTTGCGTCCTATTAGAGTTTCAACTGGGTATTTCCTTCTCGGAACCTGTCGATTCAGAGTTTTTCGGTAATTGAGGAACAACGTTTCGACGATGTCTATCGTATGTCCCTCTCCTTTGGGTTTCAAACCGCTCTTTTGAACGTGTCCACAAACCGTTCAGTTGGGCTATTTGATAGCAGACGGTAAGGCAGTGACCATATGTTCTGACGTAGGTTCTGATGAACGCGATTCGGTTTTTTATCCGCTGGCAGAGGTTGCACCGTCACACTTCTGCACAACTGGCTAAGTAGTATGTTCAGAAGTTCCAGACGCCCAGTCCGGTCCAAGCCCAAAACATTCAATTTCGAATGCTCGATAAGATAGACCGTACCACTTGCGTGGATGTCACCGCATTCAGTATTACAGTCTAACTCACCAGCCACTGCCAGCTTTTCTCCAGATGCGTTCTGAGTTGAATGTTCTGTTTTCTCGTACACCAGAGGGCCACTATTCTTCACGTTTATCGCGAAATCAACGTGAGGTCAGAACCGGTATCTATCTGTGGACGTACCCGTCTGCCGTTACTTCTCACCGACAGATACTTTCGGCTTGCGGCGAAGCTGGGGTTAAAGATGTCCAAAACGGAATTCAGCTTTGCAACCTGTTTCTTCAGTTTCTTTCGGTTGTTCCTTTAAAGCGGCGGCGGGATTCTGAATGTCGGCGTTGAACGGCAACACGTTACCTTATGCCCAAGCCGATAGCATTTTTGACATTTGTGGTGCCTGAATGAACATAGCCGTACATAATACTAATCACCACATCGCCAGCCTGCAGTTGGGAGCTCCTGTAAGGGTGTTGCACCTTGCTTCTCGGTTGCGTAACCGCTGCGAAACGACAGGGACTGCAGGTAACCCAGACAGTTCAGTCATGGCTGTGTCATGTTTCAAATTGAGCAACCCCTGGCACTCCGCTGTCATTGGGGTTGAAGTCCTGTCAGGATCCTGTACGATCGTGTTCAGAATTCTGGAACGAATGTCGGTATCTTGGATGGATCGTAGACCGCAGACGAACATTAGACACTTGAACTGGACAGGCTCTTACAACCCTAGGGTTGTCCTTCACCAGAATTCGTCCCTAGATTTTGCTACGGGTCGGTGGTTCTTTTTCAGTGTCTCTGTTAACGGTGAAGTCGAATCTCGTGGTCAAGCTGAAGTAAGGATTGGATCGAGGTTCAGGGCAGAACAGAACTCGCTTGATCAAATCTAAATGAGTGGTTTTCTGTGTACCGTCAGATTCAGCACTTTAATCAAATCTGTCAACGCAGACCAGGTGTTGTTTATCTGTTGTGTCTCCATACGCTCAAATGGACGACGGTTTAGATACTGTCAAGTATTTCTTCTACGGTACCCTTTTTGATCTTCTGAAAAAACTAAGCGCCTTGACACCGCTGGGCTTTCTGCTGGTACGAGCGCACAACTCAATTGTCTTACTCTGGAATGGAAGCGGCTGGGCAACATGTTCGGTGCTCTTGTGCGACGAACTGGCACTGGTGATCGGCTGTTACAAGTGTGCGCATCTCACGAACTCCATACATATCGATAAACGAACTTCGGTAAAAAAACGAGAATGCTCCATATAGAGACCACCCTGTCGAACTCAGTCATATTCACAAATTGATCATCTCACCATTTCTCTAAAGATTGTCGTTCATTCTGTAGTAACTACTTCGACTCATATCGTGCTGTTGTTCCTATCGTTTGCACAGAGATCATCTGCCCATAATGGTGGAGCGCTTAACTGTAAACTGAGCGACGAGGATGCACAAGGCGCCTACCAAACAGCGGACAGTCAAACCGTCCTGGTGAAAACGGTGAAGTGATCCAAATAGGCACTGACTAGAAGTCTCAACGGCTGTGTGAAACCCTCGTGGAAGGGTTTGCCCCAGGTGATCACTACAGACATGGCGGAAGTGGTTATCTGCTGATTCGGCAGGGCTTTTAAACAAACGTCGAATGATCCCCCAGACTCCGAATACGACTAAGACTGCCGCGATGTGATTGCTAAATCTATGAAGAGTTCGCTTAAGCACCATCAGGCTTACTTTTTCGAGCGAGCCAAAAAGCTGGAGAAGATATTTTTATCAGGGAACGACTGGGTGCTGTTTCCGCTGATTTGTAGTTGTATTGGCCGTCAGTGAGGTGTAATTAAGACTGTAAGTAGAAAAGCTTGGCTCAAGAATTCACGACCTGTCACAGTGACGTGACAGACTGAGCTCTCTGAAGAACAGTACAACTGGTGTAGGTCAGCTAATTTGACAGTGGTTAATGGAACCTGTGTTATTACTCAGCACGTGCCAGACGATCATCCGTCTGCAAACGAAGCGGCTTTGGAGCTTAAACTATTTAAACATAAGGCTTCGGAGATGGATCTTCTTTCCGCAACACATTTTGAGGACGGTTGTCGGGGCTGAACTGACGACAACTTCCCGTTCCATATGGGAGATTGAAAACCTGCCTTGTAGCTGGTGCCTACCAGCATCCATTCCCATTTCCAAAGAAAGTGTCTGGACATCATGTGACAGCCACAGAGGTTTTAACCTTGTTTCTATCGCATTCAGGCTGCTCACGTGTCTCAGTGCGGCCCCTTTTAGAATACGTAGGTAATCAACTAGCAAAAGTACAGACAGGTTTCCGGTCTGGTCCCCTTACGTCAATGACATTTTCATCTTGTGACAGATACTGGGACATCGGCACTTTTTTTCTCAGCTGACAATCATGAGTTTTTTCTACCACAAAGTCTGTCTTTGCCTCTGGTGTCCCACCCTCTTCCCGTATTTCCATCCATTACACATGAGTCCTAGTGAAATAATTCGGTTTGCAGCATTTGGTGTATTCCAGGGTAGAGTGGGTACTTACAGACCTAATTCGAACGCCTCTTTATGGTGGCGTTCGACAACGACATCCGATCTCTCTCTTCTCTTCCAATTCCAGTAACAGTACTCGAAAGTCATGAACATATCTTAACAATGGGCTGATTAGCATTTCCTTACTTAATTCTTTCACAAATAACACACAAAATGCTAAATGCTTGTGGGCGCCAGCAATCACGCGATGACATCATCACGGACCGTGACAACCCCGACCATCCCGCTGGTGGTGGCTGTTTTTTGTTAGGTCGGGAAGTTCATGACCATCCATGTCACAGATTCGAAACATTATGACGGCACTGTGTCGCAGTCAGTGGCGAGCCTATATCCACAAACTTTCGTTTCTTCTGTCTCGTAAGACTCGACAGCTTTTGCTTAGTTTTTCTTCGTCGTACATCTGTACTTATTTTTTACCCTTTAGTTTCGTGGACTATTGTCAGAACCAGGCAGTCATTCTCATAAGCACGATTTAGTAGTGAAAGCATCCGAGAGGTGAAAAACACTAAGCTCGTATACGATTTGCCTTCGGAAGAGGTACAACCTTCAACATCACCTTTAGTACGGAACATGTGTTTTTGACCGATTGGCTGTAGAGTTTTTGGTTCACTACGTCGATCAGTGTGGCGTTCGATTGTTGACAAATAGGGTGCAGGTCACTGGCGGCTCTCTGTCTACCAATAGCTGACTGCTGTCCGTTGTTTTTGGCGAAATTGTCAACTACTGCGGGCGACCTGTTTCTTATCACTCCGAACTGAAGCAACCTATAAACGATCCACTCTTTGGCCATTCCAACAGCAACTTCCGGTTGTCAGCAGCTGCTGCCAACTCATTTGGCCACAAGGAAGACGTACTAGACGCTGTACTAGTCCTGCACCACACCACTCTCAACAGAGCTTTGGGTGTCATACTTCAACACTTTGTCAATGAGCTATGAAGACATCTCTTGCTTTTCTTCGTACACTTACTTCCCATAGCAATCAAATACAGTACGTTCAAGCGTGATCTACTCGATGTCTACTCTGTCATCCACCACTCTCTACAAGTTGTCGGAGGTCGACATTTTGTGATTTTCACCGATCGTAAACCACTGGCACAGCTATTGTGCAATCGTTCCATCCCTCGCGCACTATATGAAGTGTGTAACCTGGAGTTCATATCACACTGGTCTACAGATGCGCGCGGCACGCGATTGTTGTGGTTGATCTCATGTTTCGAGTATTAGCACGTGGTCACGAAAGCATCGACTTGACTGCTACGGCTGAGCACGAATTGCTGAAGCCGATTTCCATGCGTTATCCTAGTAAACATCTTTGACCCTCTAAGATTAACCATTACCGAAAACGCCCGGAACGATTCTGTGTCAAACGTCTGCGGAGTATCCGCGTCTAGTTATGCCTTCAGGCTTTCAACATCGTGTGTTTAACACGTTACACAACCCTGTCTATTCTGACATCCAGGTCACAGTTAAGTTGACCACTGGTAACTTTGGCCCAGTACGCAAAAGTACCTTAGGACCTGCGCACGATATTGCTTAACTTGTCGAAAAGCTGACGCGTCGGCTCCCATTGTTCAACCTCTTTCGGCTTGCGCAGAACCACCTTGATATTCTGTGTTATGTGTCACGTTCAAATTGCGACCTATTTCCTAATGATGGTTTATCAGTTCATACTGTAGTGACCCGGAGATAGCCCCAGTCTGCCTGTTGTACAATGTGTAATATTCTTCCTAAAACCCTAGTTCACACTGTTCGTGGGATCTCCGTTTGTCCTCTACTTGGTGCATGCGATTGCGTTTGTTTGCTTGGATGCTTGTCGACCTATGCGCGCCAATGGTGCCATGTACACTTTCGGCTAGCTCGCACATTCGACAATCGGATCCTTAATCTCCCTAGCTGCTTTCGCGTGTCTTCGTCGTTTGGCACTGGCTGTCTTTTGATGTACTCTCGGTCCTCCGCAGTTATTGGTATTTTAATTTCGCGTTTGGTATTCGTTGAGCATGCCTTATAAGGCGTTAAGTGAATGCACGTACGCACTAAAATATGATGATCAGATGGTGCTATGGAAACTACCTTGAAGATTGACAAAATGACTGTCATGTGGAAGCGTACGCTTACACTGAGTGCAACTAGTCACACCAATGGAGAAAACGGAACACGGTTAATACCGGTCCTCATGATTTAGCATCACACAAACCTCACAACAAGTGACGTTAGGTGATTTACAGTCAGATAACTTCAAGCATTAACTTGCGGGCCATCTCCTTCTTGTCTTGGTCACGAAAATCCTGGTGCCACCGTAATACATAGAAAGGATCAAAAACCAGAAGGCTTCCCCTTTTCAACTTCTCTAATTTAAACCGAAACGAATCCCCAGTGCGGATTGTATGAGCTGTTAAATTCAGTGTGCAAAATGACGAATCGAGCAATGTAGTTAATAGAGGTGCGTACCTCCAGGTTTTTCGAATGATTGTACACAACACTATGGACCAGGTATGCATTTGCGAAGTGGGGATTGTAATGTAATAAATACCGTGTGCCAAGAAATCCACATGGGCGATGATGTATGTGGAGGCCCAATGATTGCATGTATATAGGAAGCTAGGTGGATAGTACGTGGGATTTTTTCGAGTTAGTTTGATAGTTGATTTACTTCCCATTGCCAGTTGAGTGGTGACGGTAGCAAGACTACAGGTGGCATCTTGGGATGTTCTCTTTGACCGCTAGACAGCTACAGTGTGAAAACTCCGAAGGGTGAAAAATGCAGGATGTACGGAGGCGGTCAGTGTAAGTGCTTGTAGTAGACTTAAAGATGAGAGACTTGGGATACATCCACAGAACGGCATTATGTCGGGTACTTCTGAGGTAAACAAAACATGTCGAAAGGTTTCAAAATGTCTCAAATGAAGGCATGGTTTGAGGACCGAACATTCCAAAACAAAGTGGACAAATCTTTTAGGTTGTATGCTGGAAGTGTACTATTTTTTGGACGAGTTGTTGCAATGCCACAGGTTTTGTAATTTATTTGGACGCCTCCAGATGGATAATATTTTTAACACCATGATGATAAAAGGCGAATTCTTGTAGATCCTCAGTGAAAGCTCACACTCTTTCTTCGAAACTCAGTTTACATATTCATAATCCACTTGGAATCGAAGTCACCCGACTGGCGTGCATAAGTAAAACTTGTCATAAGTAAGCGTCAGAACACAAAGTAATAATACGCCATAAAACGAAAAGTACTGTCAGAGGATGGGACACGGGCGGTAGATATGGTCGCGTTGATGCTGTCCATGCAGTTTTCAGCTATTTGTTTACAAGTTTGGGGTTCAGGGTCTAAGTCGCCCGAATGCAGTCAGTTTGCTGTTGTGGTATCCAGCGGTTATCTGTTGACCTGGATGATAGTCATTGAAAACAGGGTGTAGTACCGCTCTAGGGGATTATAAGAGAGTACCGAGAACAGGGTAATATACTAAGCTAACAAGTTCTCAAGTAGGTGGGAATCTAGTAACTTCTTGGAACATTCCGTAGATGAGCAGCTGACAACCTCTAGTGGAAGGTCGTCCCAGTGGTTGACAGCTCCATAAGAGAAGAACAGTTGCCTGAGGAAGGTTCGGGACCCAAGTTTATAGAGCTTATTGTCGTCAACTCTTCGACTGTTACCACCTACTGGGGTAAACAATTGCTGCGCGAGTCCTACGCTCAAGGAAAAGTGCGCACGAATCAAGTCACTGCGAAGTCCTAAAAACTCAAGTGAATGAGAACCACAAATTTCAATACCAGACTCGTAGAAGGAATGCTGCAAGCCAGGGACCATTTTGGTGGCTACTCGCTGGACATACTTAATGGCGTTTCGTGACGAATGTTTTCTCCTTGAAGCTACTAATGACGCGGCGAAACTGTTGGCAGTTCTTTGTCAACGTGTGCATCTTGCATCACTTGTCAACTCCGGAAGTCCGGTGATTGTTGGGGCTACGATTAGTTTTTTCGTAGCGTCTGTCGTGAGGCTGGGTCTAACACAGTCGCTTCTGTGATGCAGCTGGGGTCCATAAAATGTGCGTCCACTAAGTAACGGATTCGGATCCAAAAAGAACGGTTGTGAAGGCGAATTTCCCACTAATAAGCTGTTAAATTACAAGAATATTGGAAACCAAATGAAAGAAAATAACAACAAACCTTGATATTTAATGAACCAAATTTAAAAATTCCGAGACCAACTATTCACGTGGACACAACCGAGTACCGCAAATCGCTTAATGGCAGCGCGATAAAACGCAGGTAAAACCAAAGCAGGTGTCCAGAAGTAGCGAAGAAGGATGGACAAACCGCGAGGGAACAAACTTCGGCAGATGAACGATGTCAGCCCTCGAGATTACCGTTTGCTAGAGGAACGATTTGTTACGTGCGTAAATCGAATGGTCCTGTCACTCTTTACAAGGAGGGTTTGCAATCACCATCAGAAAGATTTCAAATATGAAAAAAGGAGGATCAACGAGAAGAGGATAAGCAAAGACAGGCAGCGCAGTAACCGACTTTCTATCAAACACATAACAGTCGTCAAACACTCAGCACATGCAGAGATTTTAGCGCCATTTGCAAAACGATTGTGAAGCTCAACAGGCGGAGGGTTTGTGAAGACAGGAGTTGATCATGCGTCGATATGCAAATTGGGATGATCTTACCGGCAAGACCTTAATCCCTGTAGTGTGTTTTTCCTCACTGATGAGTAGTAGGGGATTTTAGCTTCCATGTAGATTGAACGTCACCCACAACTGATCGCAGCTGCCGCATTCCCGTTTTACTCTCATTAGAGCTTGTCAGTAGTGCATATCCTTGCCACGGCCCGGACTAGAAGCCCGCCACGGTTTTCATGGAGCGACCGTGTGTATCACTGCGCCATTGACTTCACATTAGGCATGAACGAATTATCATACGCAAACGCTCAAACACTTTCGCTCGTGAGCAATGATCAGGTTGCTCGGTCGCCTTGAGAGAAGACGCAGTAACTGTCCTATTAACCCCAATCGATGTCTAAACAGTTATCCGCACGAAAAAACTGCGGGAGGTGTTGAGATGTTGATGCACGTGTAATAGACACCTATTAGTGATTAACGTAACGCCAAACGTTATTAATGCGATATATGGGGACTGATTTCGAGATGTACATAGTGTATCTCATGCTTGTAACAGCCATATTGTTGGGAAAACATTTGATAGACGGATAGTGAGGAAGAGGTAGCAGATGTGTCAACTCTTAAAACCTAAACACTGTCAGATGCATGTTCGATGCTTCCAAAGTAGTGTGACGAAATGAACGGGATCCGGATAGGTCACTGAGACAGTTTTTGCTACTGAGTCCCAAGTTAGAGTATATTACCCTGACAGGTATTGTCGGTAAGGTTCCGGGAACACCAACGAAAGTGGAATGAGTCAATATTCGTCGAAGGCGCTGCATGGTCGTGCAGCTATTAGGGCGTTTACAAGTAGGTGTTTTTGGGTTAAAGAAATATTTCTAACGACGCACAAGCCGGTGGTGCTGTTCTGAGCGGAGTTTGCAAAAAACTGACGAACCAATCAGGTATGAGGTTTTGAATGTTACAGGTAACAGTGAAATTATATACAACTGCTCGGGATTACTCGGTCAGACGCATACGTTGGTCCCATGCTAACAGTTGGGTACATGATCTGCAAACAAGGCCACAGTAGTAGTGAGGGTTTGCGGAATGATTATGGTCCGTGACTGGTACAATACTGGTGGTAACAGTGCATTCAAAAACCTGGCGTAAATATTGCCGCAGAATAAAAATACATAGTGAAGCAAGGGCGTTCGGGCTTCTCATACACATGAATGGGTAAGGCGAATATATATTGAGTCGTGAGAAACCGGAAGCTAGTTCTGAAAAATGGCGGGCCTGAGAACATACACAACAGCGCAAAATTTTCGGATACTGAGCGGGTTCAAACTGTGGGTTAGCCTCGTCCATATAATTAACGAAAGTTGAGGCAACCTAATAAAATCGATCCGCCATATTACTATGTAGGTGCAGATAAATGTGCTCTGAGGTTTATGAACTTGTGATACTGGAACGGAAAGAGAGCGCCCTGGAATGAAACGAGCGTTAATCCGGGTTGCTAACTTACGGCGGTTAAGTGAGAGTGCTTCTGACATATCTACAAACATTTTGGAACACCCTCAATGAATAGCAGTTTAGCCCCGTACCAAACAGGCGCCTAACCAAACGAAGGTCACTTAGCCCAGAAGCAAACCGTGTTACCATCGGTGCCTAAAATTACGAGGGATATCTTCTTGCTTGGCTTGTGATGGGACCAGAACGTTATAATGGCTAGAACCATGCTCATTTACCATAATGATTACACTCAAAAACCAAACAATGGACAATTATGTGTGCTGCAAATAGATCGAGGAAGTGAGATCTAAGCAAAACGGAGAGGAGCCAACGGAACAAAAGGCGTGACAAACCAGCAAGCACGCTATCGGAAGTTAATATGTGCCTTCGCGTCGTAGACCAAACGGAAAAGCAATAATTTGCAACCAGGAAATGACACGGCTGAAAACGGCGAAAAATGACAGCAATTTGCTTTGAATAAGCTACAAACCAACAGTGCTTCTGCAAGGGCCTGGCGTTAGAAGACCGCAAGTATGGTAACCTTCGACAACATCGAAAAGCTAAGGAGATAAGGATGAGAAGCTCCATGTGAGGCGTGTGCACGCATTAATACTTATGTGGGTCATGTTGAGGAAATTAGCAGTGGTGGAGAGGGATCAGTCTGTTTGTAATATCCGAGAGGTGGTGCTGGTAGGTCGGTCTACCATCCCACCGAAATCCCAGGAGAAAAATATGGGAGTTAGACTTTCCTCACTGCGGAAAAGACCGAGAAAAGCATGCTGCCCTCCACAGCATTCTGCATAAAATTCGGGGTTTAAAGGGACGGTGTACCTGGGCGGGAAAAAGTTACACTCAAACCCACAGTGTAACTTTCCAGGATAAACCTTGTGGCGCGCGTTATTGTACAGGAGGGTTTTTTGCTATTTCCGTTGTCCTGCGTTGTTTTTTAGTTCATAAAATTTCAGTTTTCCCTGAAATATATATAACATATAACCTTCACAATACAACTGGGGAATTCAACGTGATGACCTGATCATTTGGGGCATGTAGCAGGGATAGTCAGTGGGAGTGGTCCAACAGAACGACCTTGTAGTGAGAGCGGCTACCACAGAGCACCGTGGAGAAGTTCGGGTAATATCGTCACCCTCACAAGGGACTTGAAGCAGTCGATCAAGATAGTGTCATGGCGACCATGATGATCGTTCCTGAAGTGCCTCCAGCTCCAGTGGAATATCTGAGAGGGGCTTTAATAAGGTGATTACAACGGGTTTTATATGTCGTTGCAACGGACGAATAAATCTGAGCACGCGGCCAAATTCTCTGACATTTGTGCTGGTCTGCTTAGTTCACGGAGGGATGTGGGTCGCATGTGCCGCATTTTTTAGGGCAAGGTGGAAGTGAGGTTGGAGGCATGAAAGATGTCGGATGAATGATCAAGATGAATCCGCCCAGCGGACGCGGCGTACTGCTGTGGATTAGTTCGGCCGGGGTGCATTTGAAATCCGCTGTCAATGTGTTCGTCATCTTTAAATTACTGGTGAAATAATTTCATGCAGTAGGGCACCCCCATTTGGCCCCCCAAAGTTTCTAGAAAGCATTCCAAGCAACACCTAGGGAACAATTTTAAGTGCGATGTTTCCGGACCACCTCGGGAATCGGTTGATGCATGTTTGCATGTAAGTGTAATTGCGCGAAGTCAGTGAAAGTTCAACTAACTCGACGCCGGCTAGCGAGCAGTTAGTGTCTGGTAAACTAAAAATGAGATGGGGCTTCGTATATATATATATATCTTGGAACATCAGCATTCTAAGCAAGTATTTGCCATTTGTGAACGTCAGGTTCGGACTTGGGCCAGACAAGCCGGTTTGTCACTAAGCTTGAACTGGCGTGAATTCTGCGGTACAACAAACTGTGTAGTTGAAATAGCAGCCAGTGGGAGGCTAATGCTACCGCAGTTCTTGGGATACTTGAAATAGTCTCAATGAATGGTCCTGTCCACATTGGGCAACAGAATGTTACCTAACCCTAAGAAGTGGCGCCCTAACGGCGTTCGTAAGTTAGACCGCCGCACCCCGGTTGCAACTAATTCTTCATGGTTAACAAAGGTCGACGGGTCTGACGTGTCAGTGACAGATTAAAGAACAGTAGTGACATCACTAAGAGCAGATAAGCCGTGAAACGAAGTCCATATATCTGATCTCTTTTGTTCAGTACCTGTCTACTGCACATCTCAGCGCTTGCATTATGGGCTTATAATCTGTTAATACCGTGACTAATCGGTTCCCGGCGTGTGGCGTAAGCAGCGAATACCTTAGTATATAGCAAGGAACCCTTTACTTTGGGTGTTATTTTTTAATTTGATATGTAGCGTGAGTTCGAGAAGAAACCAAGGGATCGTCACAGATCTTGGGAAGGTAATAGTAGTGCGACGTTAACAGCCACACCCGGAGCATCAGAGTTGAATGGAATTAGTAGTTCGGAGCGATGGCGAGCCCGAAGGGCGACAGTAGAGATAGCTCAGCAAGGGCAGTGTGTACTAAATCCTTAAATGTTAATTCGCGTGCCCCATCTTGGGGTAGGCGTGTGGGGGCTGAATCAGTAAGGGATGAAACGGCGGTAGCAGAATATCCGGTGGAGAAAACGTTGGAAGTGTTCAAACGATGTTAGTATAGAGAATCCGATGAAATCACCTACCATGGCGGACAAAGCTTGTATCCCATGGGCATAAATAACGAAGACCACGAATTTGACATCAGTCTTTCCCGGTCCTATTTAGTTGTATTGATAGTTCTCTTGTGTTAAGCCAATTTGGTAAAGGGTACCAGAGCTATTGAGGATTTTCTTCTGAAGAACTAGCCCCTACAATGTTACTTAGAAGTCGACGATATCAAGTTGCCACATATCCCGTGAGTGGAACGCTGGAAGTTTCACGAAGATTCGCTGGGAAACAAATGCATCTAGAGGCATTTGAGCAGGCCAAAGGACGTGATGATAATTGTTTTGAATGATGCCCTTCTTCTATACCGGTTTCTAGTGATGATCGCGAACTGTTTCTACGTTACTGGATGCAATCGAATTCTGCGTTCGAAGAATATGGAACCTATCAGGATCGCAACCTTGTTGAGACTGCTATGAACGCCCTAGGATGTCAACTCATGCTATAGTTGGGGGACCATGTTGAGTTGAGGCCAATAAACACTTCAAAGAACGGCTTACTCCGAGTTCAGGCCTGTTTTCACCCTCCGCCTCAGCTTGTTTTAGTTCGCTTGAACTACAAATCCTCGTGGGGACGATACCGACGAATTTTTAGTACTAATTTGAGATGTGTGGATTAAAGTGGCAGCAGTGAGTTACTTTGCGAATCAGAAGAGCTTCAGGAGTTCCAAAGATAAATATGCGTCATGTTGGGATGTGACTGGCTGCCAACCTCAGTATACACTTGAGTTTCGTGCGTGCTCATGTTTTTGAGAGTTCATAAATTTCTCTCCCCGTGAGCTAGGCACGAAGTAAAAATCCTAATATATTTCGAGTTTCAGGATGGTAAAAAGTAATGACACGATCCTAAAATTTCATCAAAACGTTCATCTGCGTCGTGGGTTGGGTACGACGGAGCGCTTATCCTAGGTAGAAATGGGTGTTAATCCCGGAAGTTTGGTGGTTGTTCGTGCAACCTTAGTTTAAGCGCAACATCTGTCGACAAGCTGGATCGAGAAAAGTCGTATCTGTAAGCAATGTGGGTCTAGATATTCCCAGCCCACCGAGCAACCGACGAGGATTTAAGGGAGGGAGACAGACATATTGGTGAGCTCTTTATTATTAAGACTAAAGGTTGCTGGAATAACCACCAGACATCTGGGATTAACAGTAGGTGCTTCGTCAGCTTCACGGTGTATGGACGAATATGGAGACAGAACTTGTCTCACTTGATCGCGTAGGAATTCGACTGATTTCCACCTTAGTGCCAACCGGGGTAAGTTGTTCATTCGGTTTAATCCGTCAAATGAGAAAGACGAAGATTAAGGATGCAGCCTGCCACTTTGGGCATAGTGAGGATATCCCGGATCAAAGTATCTTCAGGGGATAAACTAACGTATTGATCGAGTACTGGATACGTCGCAAGTCGATAGACTGTTGAGGTGTTTTGTGCGCGAATTTACACTGATCTCCACAAGACAATGAGTGTGTGCTCAGACGGGCGAAATTTCGTCGAAGGGTTGCCGTAATGGAGATGGCAGGAGTGGAAACACCCGTCTTGGAGCGCCACCTTGCAATTCGAAAGTGCGAAGCGCATTCCACGCAAACCAGCTCGGCCATTCACCCTGCTCAGCATAGTCCGTAAATCCATCTCAATGGGGTTAAGTAAGACAATCATCTGCATACTACAAGTCGGTCAACCGAGTGCCAGCGAGAGGTTCATCACTATGCCCAACGAATTCCTCCAGTGCGCCTTCTGGAACGTCGTCCATCATAAAATTTCAGAAGAGGGAAATTGGACTTCCACGACGAACACCATTAGAAGTGACGAACGCCCGAGTGAGTTGTCCAGTGAGCATACATGGATTTCAACAGATTCACGTATTTCAGCGGCACTCCGTTGGAAAGAAGATATATATAGAGAACGTTACGAGCAACTGAATCGAAAGTAGTCTTTAGGTCCAAAATATCACGGCCATCGGTGTGCCGATGAGTGCCGATGTTCCGCCGCAAGACTGAAATGTGACCAACGCGCCCTCGATGGAATCGGACTCATGCCTTTTATTCGCGTATCTGACTTGTTCTGGGCTTAGTGATGCGACACAAATCGAGACCAGTGAGTAACTTGTACGCAACAAACACTAGACTGATCCATCCGTGGTTGTGACAGAGACTTCAGGACCCCTTTTTGAAAGCGGGGATCACCGCTGATAGGCACCAATCAAGAGGTACCTCCTCAGCCCCCCAAATCGTCTGGAGGAGTTTCGTCATTTCTGGTATAAACCTCTCCCCAACATTTTTGAAGAGGTAGAGAGGAGGTCTGGACCAGGAACCTTCTTACGCTTCAATAACTTGAGCTCCAGGACCACGTCTGCTTCCGACGGAGGACCATCTGGAATGCAGCAACTGACCGTTCAGGTCCTGACGTCCTCTTGGTCTGGCTGAGGTCAGCCGAACTGTTCTTCAAAATGTTCAGCCCACCTGTCAAGTAGGAAAGATTTACTGATGATAAGCAAATCAACTTTTTCACTCATGGTCTCACTTACGCCAACCCCACGGCTAGCACAACCACGGATCAGGGAAGAAAGCCTTCTACCGTCCCCAGATAAAAAGGCTTCTTCCATCGCTTGCCTCTGTTCGAAAAGTAGTGATGTAGTGGATCTAAACCTCATATACGATTCAGCTGTGAATATGAACTCAAAAATTGGTGGAAGGCGAAGGCAACTGACTCACAATAGTTCGTAAAGGTACGTTGTCTAGAGTTCCACCACACGGAAGTATCCAGTGGATACGATCTCTCATGTCGTTCCCAAGTAATATTGGAGGTCACGATGAAGATAATTCCAACGACACGTGGGTTCGGAAATGTTCTGAAACAAATGGCCGATTCCGTCAGACTGTAACTCTCCAAAAATCTGTTCACAAGTGACACTGAACGCAGAGAGAGAACGCTCGGCCCGCGACCTTGGAAGTGTAATTTTATCAGTGATTGATTCCCTTCACATGGTTTGAACACCGAGTGTAAAGATGAATTTGAGGAAGGTAAAATGGTGGGGATAATGATGATTAATAGGTATAAAATACTTTGCAAAACGTTACAGTGCTCGTCTTCTTTGCCTGAGCCTTTAGTCAGGTTGCATTTAAGTTTTCGACGGCCGTAATCATATTCAGAACAAGGTAAAATTGAAGGAAGCTTTTCCGTGAGATTTACCGACGTGACAGAAATTCAGTTCTGTCGTAACTGAGCATGTAGTGACTATAACAAATGACATTTTTGATAGTCGCATTCACATATATATGTTGGCAATTATCCGTTTCATGGGATTCGGCTTGAAGGTCGTTCAAAAGGCAGAACGGTCCTTTTGGCGCGAATCCTCGAGTTTTAAATATTTTTTTGAAATTTTAAAATCGAAATTTCAGGCAAAGTATCTACAATACATCAATTGTAAATAAGTGGCGTTGATAGAAAAATTGGAATACATCGAATAAGTCCCAAAAATATCGGCTTGGTGATAAAAACGTTTCCCTCCATTTTC
>LUCH01018332.1:0-15469 GCA_013368495.1 Paragonimus heterotremus
CCCCTGTGTTGAGGTATTCCACCGAGAGTTGGAATGCTCGCACCATCTGCCTGACAGTCCACCACGATTGTACATCCGTAGATGGATGTTCACACTACTGTCTTCATATACCATCGTGTCCAGAAGCAGCTGGCTATCTTGCTCGTACTTCTCAGCGATCGATACAGTGGTAAGCTAATTATGCATTGGCTCCAGAACAGCATGATCGTACATATGTTTCCTAAACGTTTGTGATCAGAACATCTTGTCAATTAAAGTGGCGCTAGCTTATCGCATTTTTATCTCAAGGGAAAGGAGCATTGTGAACAACTTTGGTAGAGATCGGTAACATCAGTTAAGAGCAGTACCAGTTTGGAAATTTTACATCCTAGAGCCGCAGAAACAATCGGCACGATCGCAACCGCAGTTGCTTGCTTTCGCAACCCACTTATTTAAAGGACGTGCGGTGACACACGGGTTTTGTTGCTCTTGTGGTTGCTGTTATTGTTTTTGCTGCTGTTTCACTGTGCCAAGCAACCATAGTTTTTCCCCAGAAACGCTTGCTTCTCGGAGTAAACGATTTTGGTCCGCGTCAAAATGAACAGACATCCTCGGAACAGTCTGCGGGTTACCTACACTATTTTTCTTAGTTACTCGACCTTTAATCCGTCCTGCTCATTGTTTGCTTAGTGACATTGACTACCATTTTTGGTAGCTTTCCCTACAGAACTTATCAAAAGCATCTGAACCAATACTTGCGTCCGTTTGTCTGAAGCGATGGTGGATTACGGTGACATTCCCACAGCTCTCTCTGTGGCTATGCTGCACAACCCTACAGAGGACTGCGTTACTGGAGTTACAACGGACGTATACAACATTGGTTGTTGCTCCTGTCGACGTTGACCCTGTAAACGTCTCGTCAGGTTTGTGCACATCTACCTTCACTTTCTTCCTCGATTTATTGCAACTTGCTGCTATCATCCCCATAAAACGTAGTGCTAGTGTGACCAAGATGACTACATTTGCCGTTTGCTATCAATAGCACGTCTGAAGCAGCAGAGGTGGAATGTGTTTGTGACGCGTGCACAGGTCTAACTTCTTTACAGCTTGCTGAACGTGCATGCTTAGAACACCAACATTTTCGACATACTAACTGTCATGAAATCCTCTTATGTTTCGCTGAATGTCGAGCTTCTACTAGTGGTGCATTATCGATGCGCTGATAAAGTACTGCTTGGGGTGGACAGTTACCCGAGAGTCAATCCGAGGCAGGTGAATTTCTCCATCTTATTAACGCCATGAAAGTGCGTTCGTTTGAACTTGAATTATCTGCCTTCAGATATGCAGCCGAATTTTATCAAAGTATAATGAACCGGATCCTACTGATTGCTTTTAATCTAACCTAAAAGATGAATAGAACAGCCACTTCATTGCCGACCGAAAACACGCATTCCAGACTAGTGCGATGCAAAAGTTTTTAGGGATCTTGGCACCCTGTCTGTGTTCAACCACTGGAACAGTGAAAAACAGACCAAAGGTGGTAGTCTAAGTCACCGAGTGCCTAGTAAAAACGATGGATTAAAGGTCAGGTAGGCAAAAAAAACTCAGAATTTCCCCAAAGGTGTTCTTAGGATTTCTGTTCATCCTGATTACCATAAACGTTTTCCATGGGAAGAAGGCTTTCTGGGTGAAAAATGGAATTTTATCTTATTCCTCTACTTCTATACGGCATCCATCACTACACTTTCTGGAATTGTCATCGAAGTCTCGGCTCCTGACGGTTGTCTTCGTCATATTAATGATCGGTCCATAGTCCGTGCCCGCGAGTGCAAGATTGTCACTAAGTCTTTATAAGAGCCCTGCGTACATAGACGATAGTGGTATTTTTCCGATCAGGATTGCCTTTACTCTTCGCTTACAATCGACCAATAGCTTCTTGTCGCTCTTTGAGTGAATGTAAACTCCATAATCTGAAATGATGAAAGCTTGAAACAACAGAACAGACAAGTAAGTGCTAAAAAATTATGGGTGATCGCGTCCAACACCGTTGGCGAATAGGAAGGATCCGATAAAGTTTTGTCTTAAACAATACTTCTCGTGTTCTGGTAATTGGGAGCGTGTAGTTTACTGTATTGCTCATTGAAGTGTTTAGGAAAATGTTTGCCAAACGAGTGCATCGTTTTTGGTACCGATGCCACGGGCAGACGTCGTCTGTCAATACAGGGCAACAATGTGGTGATGCAGCCTTCAAACGTCTGTGGATTGGTCTAACAGCATTCGTTTATTTATGCAACTCATTTTGTACCGCCCACGCATTTCTCACACATTCGTCAATTCTATAATTTGTGTTAAGCATTACAAAAAATCGTGCACAAATGTAAAAAATTGTGACTCATAGTACAAACGTGTAATGCCTGTGTGCCTATCAACACCACGGTAGTGAAGCTGAAACTGCCGCAGCTTTGGTAATCACGCGGGCTGTGCACGTTCGTACTTTGGTTGACTTTTTTTCAATCGTGCGCATTTTTTTCAATGCATGTCGCGCGTTCTGCGAATGCATGGGAAATGGATCAACTCTCAGACTACTTGTTCTTCATATAATTATAACATTTTCCCTATAAAATTAGTATTTTCAGTTTGTGGATAACTGATTATAATATCCAGATAAAACGCTTACTATTCTCTGTTTCTATGGCTATATGTGGGTTTTCAAATTGTATCTACATGGCTACTAATACCCCTCGGTAATTGTCACTGACCTGTTACTGTCTGCATTTTCGACTGAATTGTTCTGACGAATGACTTGGTTTTACAATAAATCGTCTGGTAACCGCACTGAAGGTACACGCGCTGACCTGAAATTTGAAGGCCAGTCCGCTCCTCTGTTCGTTTGTTTATCT
Source organism: Paragonimus heterotremus (assembly GCA_013368495.1). Lineage (NCBI taxonomy): Eukaryota > Metazoa > Platyhelminthes > Trematoda > Plagiorchiida > Troglotrematidae > Paragonimus > Paragonimus heterotremus. The sequence continues at coordinate 2,880 of LUCH01018332.1, forward strand.
TGGGCTGTAGCGATCGGGTTTCTTTTGCTAGGGTTTTTCTTCCATTTCTGGGTGTGAAGGGCATTAGTTGTTTTCAGAATGCGAGGCCGAACACACGAACACTATTGATTATGAACAAATAACTTGTCCTCCTGGCCCGATCTTAACATTGGCAATGTACTATTCCTAAGCTTTCCACTGATATTGCATGTCCCAGTGATCAATTGATCCACTGTTTAAACCGATCTGCTACAATATCCCGTGTCAACAGAAGTTTTATAACATTTATTTTTAACAGTAGGCATTACCCCATGCAGGATTTTTGCTATTATATGTCAAGTGATCAGTTGTTTCGGATAATTATTTCTCTCTATAGAATATTGTGGCATCTGCCCGGTAGCTTAGATTTACCTATCCAACGAAGGTGGTTTCCTACATTGTTGATGTTAAGATTGAGACTAAAAGTGCTTTTAGTTCGCAATCAATATTCGTGTGTCTGGTTTTTGAAATACATGATCTGATGTTTAGTAGGCTTGTGATTCGTCCGTGAAATGTGTGCAATATTCTCATTACCCATTTAACACCAACCTGTTGTGACTCGTGTCTGCCTACCGGCACGGGTTCTTCCAACGTATTCATTATGACTAATAGTATACATTCAGTGTCGCATCCATCCAACATGCACTAATGTCGTCCAGTCAGATTGTAGGACGTTGACACCGTCCCAACTCGAGCTAACTGATCGTTTCTTTGGTATACCATGTAACACATGACTGTGTACCTTGGTTAAGTAAAGAAGTCATAAATTCAGGCTACATGGCGATATGGATGAACATTCTTACCATGGGAAGGCAATTATTTATCGGTAGCGAAACGAAAATATGGTAGCTGCTGTTAATTATGAGTTACTTTTGATTCATTGTAATCAAAAATCTTGGCAGTTCACTAATAAAGAGCATATACTTGAGTAGTTTTTGAAACTACGCGCTACGCATGACTCATTGGCAAACTCGCTTGGTGTGCCTCGCAAGGCCGTTCAGTACGAAACCACATGACGGCTTAATTAAACAGCATGTGAATAATGGAACCGTGTTGACTATTCAATCATTAACCTCACATTGGGCACGATCATATTTTCATGTGCGTAATGCTGAGATTTCTAGGTCACCTCGAGCTGAATTATAGTACCTGTATAGTACTTGACTCATTGGCCGTAAGGAAGCTGTCTTGTTGATGACGCCCTGCTTTCACTTATGGCTCGATTGTGTGTTTCCAAGGTGTAAGCACCTTGATGTTGTATGTTTAAATATATACGTAACTATTTTTAGTACTTATGTCCTATCCCCCTTTTTTTCCTTCTCTCCTTCTGTATGGGAATTTTTTGCTTTGTAATTGTGTGGCAGTTAAGCATCAGTGTGAACCACTGATGTATTGCTGTCTATGATGATGTGATATGATGTTATCAGTCACCCAATTGACTTGATCGCAATCATCCCACGCAGGTTCAATGTTGCCTTTAATTCAACCACCATTGGGTATGGGTATGAATTGAAGTGGCTCACGGTTTCATGACCAAATTCTGCGTAACTCACTGCATGCGAAAACTACCCCGCTATGTAAAGCTACCAGTGAGACATGCACAACCTAGTTTCAGAGTATGCCCGAAGTGTTGGGCCTACTGAAGACAAAAGTGGGCTCTGATAATCACGTTCCGTCAAAGGAACCGACAAATTCTCCTATCATATTGACCTGACCATATTGTTGCGTCGCACATGAATTTCCGTGACATGGTTCGAAACCAGAGACATAAAACCGAAGAACGCCATTCGTGACTTACGATTTTCGGGTGCAAATATACATGCTCATGACATAGCTCTCGAACGGTACGACAAAACTGGATGTGTAGATCTCCCATGCTAACCCGGCTGAATTAGGGTAAGAGCCATCACTCGAAATCCTATAGTTTTTTTGACCGTACTCCTTGTCGATCACTTCATGTCATCTTGGTTAACGGGGACGATTTCTGTTGACGGTGTTACGTGATATCTTAGTGCTTGAGCTGGGCTAAATGCGATAAGAGCTACTGCACTCCGGTTGTAAAGATTTCCGGAGCTTCTCATGTACAAATTCAGCATAGCCACCACTAGTTTGTTGTCATCCGTAATCTTCGTTACCTATTCAGGCCATTCAGGAATTTATGCGTCACGTAATGTTTTTGCTAACATTATGTTATCTATGGTTGAGGCGACCTATGCCGAACGCACGGGGTTATTCCATCAGAAGGTTTCTGTTGTTCACACGCTGAACAATGCACTCCGTTGGTGAATGAAAAAAGTTACTCAGATGAACTGGCACTGTTTGGGGCAGTCACCGAGTGAGTAAACAACGGCTGTAGATTTGTCTCAAGGATTTTGTTGTCCAACTCGCACGTATAGTTTGTAGGCAATCTATGTATTAAAACGGCGATGTAGGCTGAACCATTTCTCGTGAGTACGAGATTGCGGCTGATTACACAGCAAAAATGTAACGAATTTTGCCACCTTACTGGGACTAATATCACTCGATACAGATTTAAAAAAGCAAACTATGTAGTCCACGTTTTTCACATTCCGGTACAAAGATGCACGTGTCCGCATCTAAGGATTTCAATTCATTTAGGCCCCTAATTCTTACGTTTATATTTTTTCGGCATATTCTCATCTGAAATTTCTTAATTAAATCGTCACCTAGTGCATCTTTCCCCAATACTAATTTAATTTCCTGCTACTTCATGACTGATACATTCACAGTCAATAGCTAATCCTACTGAGGATCGGCAGTTTGCTCCAGTACTACGTAATTGACAGCCGGTTTTCACGCTAGTTGCACATTAAGGCCATAGGAGAAATCGAATTGTTTGTCTGTTTCGTGGGCTGTACATTTTCGGTCTCTCAACATAACATTCTGTTGCCGTGTTGACACTATGAAGATCGCACGTTATTTGGGTGGGGATAAAATTAAAAATGTACTGGTGAATGATCTCGATAATATTTATCATCAAAAGTGGCATATCCTCAAATACGTCACTTTTCTGGTTGCCCCAGGGTTGCGACATATTAGGAGGTTGAATATACAGTGAACAAATTTTCTAACTGCAAAACCTGAGTAAAGGATGTAATTAGTCAATTGCCTGGATCGCTCACAACGTTCGATTTGTCTAGCATGATCAACTCACTCACGTTCACATTCCGGGGCGCCTGCGTTATCCATATTTAGAAGGTTTTAGTAGACAATATCGTTTAGATGCATTAAAGATAACGGAGTGCAATCACTTTTGAAAAGCTGCTGGTGTGTCGCATGCGGTAGCGACCGGAAGCTGATTAAAAAGTATCCCAATGTTGTAATGCACTCATGAGTAATATGTCTTCAGAATCCCCAGGAATCTCAAACCTCCCCACTGAATTTGTCCGCCCTGTTGAAACAATAGTCAAGTTATTTGAAACTCATCATTGTTTTTCTGCTTTACTCATTTTCTCCCTAGGGCGTTTGTGATGGCATGACCTATCGGGAAATTCAGGAAAAATATCCTGAAGACTTTGCCAGACGAGATGCGGACAAATATCACTACCGCTATCCGATGGGTGAGGTGAGTTTCGGCGTTGAGTGCACACGGGCGTTCATTTGAACCAAATCTTTGCAAAATCCATTTTGCGAGTTACCGTAACTATTTCATTCATTTACTACCTTCATCGATCAAAAACTTTCAAGCTAACAGGACACGTTCAAGCTATGCTCATTTATGATTGAGTTTGATCCATTACTTGAGGTAGTAGTACCTTTATGTACTACTGCTTCGTGTTTCAGATATCTGCATACACTTATCAAGCTTCATGTGTGATCTTCTTGTCACTCACGATACCTCCATGGATGTTTATTTTCCGAACTGTTCCAAGTTACTTCTTCAATGGTGGAACTGTTTATTTCAACTGGATGCCTGACTTACCCATCTAGTTCTGCCATATTGTCACTTCTTACCACGTAACTGCTCTTCGACTTTGTTGTAAGTTTTGGGCTTATTGAATCTTTCATGTAACTTTAATGTCTGATCAATATAAAGTAACATCACGTGCAAACTTCTAGTTTATCCTTTTCGTCTTCTTTTCATGACTTGAAAACCGCCGGTAGTCCTACCATGATTTAGTCGGTCGCCTAGAGCCTGTGATCATGGAATTAGAACGACAAAGCTCAGTACTTGTGATTTGTCATCAGGCAGTCGCGCGTTGTCTTCTAGCCTATTTTGAGGATAAAAATCAAGGTAAGCTCTGGCAAGTATACTGGTGAGTTTTTAATTGATATTCACTGTGTACACAGATTTATGAACTTGCTGATGTCATTCACTCCTTTTCGCTTTCAGGAAGCTGTTTTAACCTCTTTTATGGTACGTTTAACATCACTCACATTTGGTCGTTTATCTCCTATTCCTTTCGGTTCGCCCGCTTTGAAAGCAAGATGGGATGGACTGATTTCCTTCTCACTGAACAGAGCACATCAACAGTGCGTGTCCACATTCAGACCGGAATTTATACTGCTCTGGTCCTTATAGTTTTGGAACGAGCATGTTAAGCATTATTCCATTGACCTAACTGTTGACATGACTAAAACGTGACCAGAATAGTTTTGCCTTCAAGTGTGTGCTTTATGACATTCATCTCAGTGTCGCGTCACACCGAATACAGGGCTGGTCTGTGGAACGCGCTTTCCATCTTCTAGGTGATATTTCACGCCTGGTGAGCTCCCATTCATACGTCCTTCTGAAGCTATTGACAGTTCTCCACTTAAGTAGCACTTTCTTGTCAACTTGCTGTACTGCCACGTAGGTGTCAGTGTGAAAAGCGAAGGCAATTGTTGCCTCTGTTAACCACCTGTGTCCTCGAAAAAATGTTCTGTTTTCGTTGGTAGCTTCTATTGTACCTAAACGCACAATCAATGATGACTTGATCGTCTTCTTGCTGTATGTGCTAACGGTTTGCCGCTCCATGCGTTATTTGCCAAGACGATCAGCGATTGAACAACGCCGCAAAATGGTCTAGTAACACCATGATCACAAACTGTGAAAAGCCTGATGGTTCCTTTACGTATTAGCAGCAGGTACCATCTGTCTGACTATAGGTTTATTTGAGGTCCGAAACGTCATTCAAAGTGGCTTCACTTTGTAGTCACCATCTGCCTACATTTGGTGCCAGTTCTGTTGTTCGATTTCAGTTTGTTCTGTTTTTGTTTCCTTTTTCCTGTAAGTGACATTATTTCTTTCAAAGTAGTTCCCATCACTGATGCAGCGACTGGCAACCAAAACCTTGGTGCATTTTCGTCAGACTAATGGTTGTTCTATGGCTGAATGAATGATTGAATTTACTTACAGCCCTATGAATGTTTGGCTCATCGTTAGACAAAAGCAATCAAACTATGTGCGCCAAATCTCCTTATATGCATTGCTGAGTTGAATAAATCCTCTTTTCATTGATCAGCTACGGGGCCGCGTAATGCCCGTTGACAGTGTAAAGCGACAGCATATTTCCATTTAATTAAACAAAACAATTTTAAAACATTTTGAAGACGTTCATGAACCAGTGTAAGACAATAAATTCCACGTTTTGCTACTGAAGATATGGAATGTAGTGAAAGAGTCGTGCATAGAGAGATGTCTGGTGAAATGACTATTTTGTGAAGATTCAGTGACTGGCTTGCGGAGTAATGAGCCGGAATTTCTACCAAGTGCTTATATTGAATTTCAATATTCATGACTTAATGGATCTAACAGAAACTGCTACAGAATGTGTGACGTTCCACTCGGCCTTTTTCTACAGTAGGCTAGACATCTGAGTTTGCCGGCAGTATGTGATTAATTTCAACGATAATTCAACGTGAGTTCCATCTGCTCTAATGTCTGTCTATTGTGGACATTGAATCATTCATTTTAGGCGATACCAATGCACAAGTAACTGTGGGAGTATCAGGATGGTGTTTTGGTAGTGAATGCTAACTGTGTTCATTCGTTCAATCTTTCTGTACCTACGTACTTCATTTGTCAAGCCATGTACTTGGGATACCACCTAGTAATTTTCTACACAGAAGAGATGCCGATGCTGCTATATACCGACGCAATGTGCAAGGTGGACAAATAACGATTTGGTTTTGAGAAATAAATCTAGCTACCAAAAGATTATCCATTGTTGTTCACATTCGTCTCCTGGCCTCGGTGACTAAAAACATTAGGAGAAATGGCGGCTTCTCTGGCTGATTGGTGTGAATCTTGCCGTTGTTTGATTATCACTTGTGAAACGAGAACAGTTAGTGAAACCTAGCCGTAAAAATCACGAAGAGACTGACTTGCAGGTGCCGCCTGGATTCCATTTACAGCTCGGCCGTTCGTTGGCAGGTTGTAGGCCCTTTGCTGTTGAATATTTGAATTTAGACAGAGACGTTTTTCAGTAAGTCAGTGTTCCCTCTAACATGCCTTCTGGTCAGTGATTGGTATGGTAGTTATCCATTTGCTGGTAAATAGTAGGGGATTTGAACATCACTCAGAACTTATGGTAACTGTTACGTTCACATAGACGTTTTAGTCAGTGATGCAATCTTTGCCACGGCCTGGAAATCGATTTGGGATAACAGGACAAATACTGTCTTCTTTCGAGGCGAATGTTGTGGGAAAGTCTATGAGAATGCGGCAGTTGAGTGTCTGAGCTAGTAATGTAATTGCTGTCCCTGGTGAGGTTCATGGTGGCTATGAGCATTAGTTAATTCACCAAACTTCGTCAACTTTAACTGAATAGGTCTGTATCCATTTTAATGTTTTTTGGTGCTCATCTTCAAAACTAACACTACTACCGATTTCGTTCTTGTATAGACCCATCAGGTATAACCTCTCACTCTTTACAAGCGATGCTCATATGACTATTGACTCAGCTGTTAAGTGCTTCAACTTGTAATACGAATTGTTGCCAAGCGGGGACGAAACCGGTCATGGAATTTTGGCTTGGTTATGATCATCATAAACCGTTATAATAACTGTTGCGAACCCTTCTGACTGTACCGAATGGTAGCTGACAATCCCAGATTAATCGTGTCTATCCACACTAACGGAATATGGACAGGATTTATTAGTTTGCTTGTAGGAAGAACATGAGGATGCTAGAATTTTGACGCGAACGGCAAATGCACTCATTGGTTCATTCGACATTATACTTCTGGTGTGTGTCATGTAGATCGTGATTAACGTTTCTATCAGCCAGAGAATATTGGCTACGTTATTAGCCCAGTAAACAATGGTCGTTTTGGGAACGGAATATGGCGATCGAAATGGGCGTTAGGTTAGTTGAGGTGGATTTTTTAACAATCAGCAGTCACAGTTTGTCCTAATTTGATGAAGGCTTTGCTGTGTAATATATGTCGATAATTATTTATCTTACAGATATGATCATGCGATCTTCTCTTTTGAGCTACCATCAATTGAGCAAACGAGCTGTGCAGCACTAGCTCATTTCCATCAGCTTTTTATCTTAGCCGTTTATCAAACTCTTCATTTTGACGAACGCACCCTCCCTTACCTCCACATGGTCATCAAGATGTCGATCCACGCACTCTTTTACGCGACCGCTGCCGTCTAATTAATGTTGCGTGCAAGCCATGGTTGGCCCCTATTTTTTCAAACTCCCATCACCCAATGAACTTTTTACCGTGTTGATAACTTCTTAATGTTAACTGATTTTCATGTGAACGTTGGGCTATTGACAATTTTGATAGCTCAGCTTGACAAAACCATCCTTCCATAATGGGCTTGGAGACTTTCATCCCACTATCGGTTGGATCATTGTGTCACTTTTGAAATTCATTAATTATAGTTGGTGTAGTCAGGTTACCACATCGCTTACCACAGATGATGTCGTAGTTGACAGTTCGCTTTGTTTTTGGTTCTTACTTGTAGATCAGGTGGATTTCACAGTAAAGTCCTACGACTATAATACCACTTACAATTTCGATCTGGTATCTATTTCGTCATTTTTGATTTCGATTCGGAAACTCGGGAAGTATATCACCACGCCATATGATCCGTCAGCAATTTACTGATCTGTACCCAAGGCGAACAGACAATATTTTCTAGATAGAGAACGAAACGGGACTTACATCACGAAAATTTTCTAACCGGATGCAAGCCTGGTGCATTTTCGGTCATATTCGTCATTCTCAACTGCAGTACGCTAGTTGTAGCTACACTTGACTGTTACGTAGGTTATTTCAGTTTAAACCTAATGGAGGTGAGACCTTACACTTAACAGAGTTTCAATGGCTAAGCTGGAACCTACAAAAAAAAACGGGCAACTTGAAAGTTGTGATATAGTCGTGTTTGCACAGTATGTTGCTTGCTGTCTTCTCTACTGTGGTTCAGTAACTGCATTTAATTACTAGGCAACACGGTCAAACAACTCAGTTGTTTGTGATTAGTGCTAATTTCCCTTTACGAAGAACTCCGCGAATCGGCTGACGAACGCTACCTGTGGTAACTTGCCCATTCGTTGGTGCCTTCGTTTTCCCATGCTTAATCGTTAGTTTCTTGTCTGGAGCCTTACGCTAGTTTACCGGGGCATCAGGGAAAAATATTCGGTGTTCGAGACTTCTGGGTATTGTCTTAACTTAGTGGTTCTACCAGCTAGATCCATGCCGCCTTAACTGCAAGATGAACAAAATCGCTTGATCCTCATTACGGAATATTCGCTCCCTGTCCTTGCCTATCCTTGCTCACTACTGTTATCCGGTTCTTACGACTTCAGTGGTCGATGATTAAATAATCTACACCTTTTAAACTTTGTTGTAATATAAGATTATTCCCACAGTCTCTTTGTATGCACTGCATTCAAACTTCACAAAGATACCTCTCCTTTGCTGGAGGTGATTTAGATTAGCCCCAGTGATATGAATCCCTTTCACGTCCTACGTTTCCGCTGATACTATCTAAAATTCACAAATCACCTAACCTAATGTTACTTATGTATATGCACGAAGTACTGCTGAATCAGTTTGTACTTAGAGGCTACAAAGTGTCAAATGTTTGGCTATATTCATAGCGCTTCAAAATTGTAAAACAGGTTTAGCTTGTTATCGATGTAGTCATGATCAATTTCCTATCAAATAGGATGGCCGTGGCGACATTTTGTGATTACTGGGAGCAGTCTTGTGTTAGGTAGTCGATGAAAAAAATGAACAGCCTTGACGTGTATCGCTGTTGAATCTGTCTGACGTTTCACCTGGTTTCAGACATTGAAGCGGAGCAATGGCAGTTTGATCACATATTGTTTTGATACGCCCTCCCAGATTTGAACGAATCGAACCGTTGAGATGCCAATCATGAGATAAGCGGCTTAGCATTTCGTACCGTCTGGTCACGCACGACTTTAAAGAAACAAGTAACACGTGAAACTAGACGGGCGTATTTTGAACGAACCGTCATGCACTAATAGACCAAGCATCCACTGTCTGGATAAAACCTCGCACGAACTCATCAGAAGTGTAAAATCGCGCCAACGTTAGACCAGTTGTCTATTATTTACAGGTTGCTCGTTCAGAATTTCTGTTTTATTACCTCTGTACATTGTAGTGATAGATTCTTGATACTTCTCGGTGAATTCTGTGATGAAACGCTACCATTGAATTTCCGGTGAACATTTATCATCATCATTGTCAGCTTTGAGCCGCGTCCTTGGCTTATGTGGCTCGGACTACCCTTGTTCCTGACAATGTTCCACAATAGATTACAAATGTAATGACAAGGAAAAATGAGGCGGAAAAAGAAACAATCGAGCATCATGAAAAGGCAGAGTCAACAAGTTTGGGATAACGGGCTGCTCATGTCAAATAGTGTTTTCAACCTACGGTGTGGACGGTTGAGAACTCATCAGCTGGCTAGACTGCACTCACCAACATTGCTCAGTGGAACGGTCAGTGTTTTCATAACTCTTGACCGCTTCTTCACAAGACTACAAGACCGTCAATAGTCACACTGCCCAATACGCGATGCGAACCAGACATGTGGTGTCCGATCTTCAGTGCGCTGTTGTAATAATCAAACCTTTTCACTAGCTGATTGTTGATAAGTATCACCTGTGTTCCTCAGATTTACAACCGAATGAGATTATTGAATCAGCTTGTGACTCTATTGATCCGCACAGTTTTTGATTGTCCATAACCTCTAACCTACACAAAGAGCTTCCATGACTGTGCGTACAACGTGTAGAGTCAGATTTTGTTAGTTGTCACCAACCTGCTGACATTGCCATCGTGGTCTCTGGGCCGATTTCTTCATGACATACGTGCATGTACCTTTAAAGAATGGAATGAAAAGCGTTTCTCCCTGTGCGCCTTAAGTGATAATTTCATATTCAAGCCTTGTGTTACCGAAGTGTTTAGTACATACGAACATCAACTACTTGTAGAAGGGGATAAAATGAAAGAATTTTCCTTCCTAGTCGTTTCGTTACATCGAATCTGTACTAATGGTAAATTTCAGGGAAAATTCGAGTCTTCCATCTCACCGGACCATGGTTATATCTCTTCAGTCCGTCAAAATTCATCAATCACTCAATGTGAGAAAACCGGAAAAACCAGTTGTATCGAAAAAATTTGTATACTTGGAATTTTAGTTTGTGAAGGATCTTCCTACCAAATAGCTTGAAACTTGTTCGATCGCTGCAATCTTCAGAACACTAAGCTGCCCAGCTGCGTATACTAAAGTGCACAGTGTTATCTTCACTGTATGTATGGAAGGTGAACATGGACTCTGTAGCATTTCATACGGTACAAAAGTTTCGTGTAATAGTGCAGGGCACTACACTGGATAGGTTAGTCGTTCACTAATCACAAGCATCCCAGAATGTTTGTGTTCCCACAAGGAACTTGTCTTTGTCGGTTTGTCCACGCAGTAGTGAGACCCAAGTTCCTCAACCACCAAGCACCTTCTAGAACAGAGACAGAGTAAGCCTTCCCGACGCCCTCAGTCTATTATTCCGAAACATTTCGCAATTTAATAGGTTGCCATCAGCTAAGTGTATCCGTTAATTTATCTGCGTTGACATTGCGACTGTTCGGACAAAGCGAACATGCCCCAACATGAGCACGAAATACACCTTCGTAGCGCTTGGGTCACGGGGTATCTTATTCATTGGGTCATTTAGAGATTAACAAATGCTGCTGGGACTATTTTTTAGACCTGGTCAAGTTATCGTACACAGGTTTTGTCTGCTCCGTTTCACCTATGTACATTGTTTGCTTTGAGCCTTGTCGCTGATCTTTACAGCAATTCACAGTGTCAGTTGATCTGACACTCTCAGTTCATCCGGCCATCAATGTAACTCAGCTTGATCGGTCTTAAGACGGTCCCCGTTCGTCGAAAAAACGAACTCCGTAAGTTCTACTTGGTGTGCTTTTGGCTTTCCTAATTTCCCTGCCTTTGCGGTTAGCCGTTATTACGCCATTGCAAAACCACTTCTGATTACCTGTGTATTTGTCTGATTAATCGAATGATAGACAGTTGTAAAATCCACATCATCATAACAGCCATGAGCCTGACCAGAAGGTACTGTGGCTCGTGGCTTTGCAGTCCTCGCTGATATCTCGTCAGCAATATTACAGGCTGACGAGATGGTGCTACTCAAGTATGTGAAACTATCTACAGTCTCAATCGGATTACCTGCAATGAAGGAAGTAGGAGTTGAAGTGCCCCAATCTTGAAGGAGCACTTTGCACTTTCATGGTGCGAAGCGCATTCCATACAAACCAACTCGGTCACTCACCTTGTTCAGCATGGTCTGCATGTTTTCAGCAAAAGGGCTAAGTAAGACAGTGTCATCCGCATACTCCAGATCGATCAATCTAGCGCCAGGAAGAAGCTCAACACCAAACCCACTGGATTCGCGAAGTCCAGGACAAAATTGAACAGGAAGGGGAAAATCGGACACCCCTGACGAACACCACTAGAAGTGTTGAACGTCCGAGACAGTTGACCATAAACTCTCACCCTGCTTGCAGAGTGAGCATAAAGTGACCTCAAGAGGTTCACGTATTTCTCTGGTACTCCCTTGCGAAGGAGACAGCTCCAGAGAACATTACGAACAACTGAGTCGAAAGCAGCCTTTAGGTCCAAAAAGACTACGGCCGTCTGTAAGAGTGTCGATGTTCCGAGATCCGTCGCAAGGTAAAAGTGTGGTCAACGCACCCCCGACCGGATCGGAATCCTGCCTGTTCTTCGCGTATCTAACTTTCTCTGGGCTTAGTGAGCGGATGTAAAATCCACGATCGTTACCCGATATCCAGTTCGAAACTGTGTTGTTATCTTCCTTCGATGTTCGTTTGTTCCAGTTTTGAGTTCTCGTACAATCTATCTGATATAAACCTGCAGATAGTCCCCGCATTTTATTCTGTGGAGACCATTACAACAGATTCAAGAACCTTGATCATTACTCACAAGCGAAAGTGGTTGAGTGTTCACATATGATAATCCGGTCGTGCCTAACGTGAGGTCAATGGCGCACTGGTAAACACGGTTGCTTCATGAACTGAATGTCCGTGGTTCAAGTCCCGGC
>LUCH01018333.1:0-15490 GCA_013368495.1 Paragonimus heterotremus
GCCTTTTGAACGACCTTCAAGGCGAATCCCGTGAAACGGATAATTGCCAATGCATGTTATAAATTTGCAGATAGCAGGGTGATAAAACCGACCTGTCTTAATACATTATCTCAAGGCAGTGTCGGGGTGGTCTCCTAAGTGAGGCCCACCAGTGAATGCCACGAAATGCCGCGCCGTAAATGGAAACTTTGAACATCCAGAAGTACCCGGTCTGCAAGGTACATTCGCCATGAAATGCATAGAGAGGTCTCGAGATCTGGGAGTGTTGATCGAAAATGACTTCAATCCCACAACGCAGTGCGCAGCAGCTGCACACAGAGCCTGCAATGACAAACATAGGCTTACGACAGTTTTGTCTAACAGGCAAACGGAGATATGTTTGGCGCTACACAAAGCCATGGTTCGGCCTCATCTGGAGTGACACGTCCAGGCGTGGGCGCCCTACCTATATAAAGATATCAGCTGTTTTGTGAAAGTACAACGATTTGAAACTCGAGTGATAACAGGGTATGAGGACAAACGTTGTTGCGGTTAATTGTAGGAGCCTGTATTTTACTGCTTGGGGAGCAGGAGGGTGACCAGTGGCCCCAATGAGTCCTTCAGAAGTCTGAAAGACATAAGCGGCATAGGGACCACTGATTTGTTTGAACATGTGTGCCAAGACGCCACTCTCACAGGTCGTAGTCAGCGGGTGAAGGATAGTAGGGCTCGTTTAAACTTACCAGCAAGCGTCCTCAGCCACCAGATGGTGAATACGTGGAACAAGCTTCCATGTGGAGTGGGTTACTGTTACAGTGCTATCTTCTTTAAAACGCTCGTGAATATAGTGTGATTTGAGATCTCTTCGGGTCGCCCTTTGCATAAAAGACAAGACTTGGTGGGTAGAGTTAGCGTAAGAAAGTGTGGCAGAGTGAGGGCTCTTTGCGTTTTCATTAATTGTGTCAGTAAGCTACAAAACCGAGGCAGAATGGTTGTTGGAGTACCTTTGACGCGCAATTAATGTTCCAGGTTTTATCTGCCTCACAGTAATTACCCCAGCACACTAACGTTATTGTAGGCAATGCAACACGAACGTTGAAGTCTTCCGGTGTATTCTATGGTGTCGGAGATCGTAGGTTTCCTGGTTTCAGAGTGAAAGCTTACCTGATGGCATCACCTCAATTCTCAATGATTGTTGGTGTCGACGCACTTCCCAAAATGATAACCCATCGACCCATGAACATTTTGCGTCCTTGCACACTTTTCTCCCTTCCAATCTCACGTAGCCGCGGTGTTTTCGTATGGTTGTGATATCTGCTCTGCACAGACTGTGAATCTCTGATAGGATACCAAACTGCTAAGGCAGTCGAACAGTCGTCACTTGCAGACCATCAGCGGTGACACGGCGAGTGGCGGCTAGAAAAACATGCTTTGTTCCTACACCGCTGTCCATGCAGGGTTCGTGAGCCAAAACAATCCTGTCTTCAAAGGCCACGCCTTACCTCGCTACTGAGTTTCAGGCCACCTACCGATGTTACAGTGGTGTCGAAACAAAGCGATCCAAGAATCAAAAATACCAACTAAAAGGCGCTACTTACGGCGTCAGAAGATGAACCCTCGAACGTTTGCTGTCAAGATAACACAGGAAGTGTTATGACTGGTCGGTCTTGGTTTGTGCCGGAGAATTAATCGGCCCTGTGGGGTCCGATTATACCAGTGGGAATTGCCAGTGCCAGTTCCGTATTTTCACACTTACCGTTATGAGATAACGACTTAATAGAGAGCCACCTGCCGCCTAGTGGCAGTGTCCTGCATTGTTATAGGAAGACGCCGGCCAACTAATCTGTGGCAGCATACCTACGCGAAAGTGTTGTTTTGGTAAAGCCATTCTAAAGAGTTTTAAAGTAGTAGAAACAACTGTCCGACACCTTTCTGGTCGCAGCTGGGATCAAATGGTTGAGATAATCCTTTCTCAACCCTCCTGGGCCTGTGATAGATGCTTGCTGGTTTGCGGGCCAACCAAAAATCGGCTGATCGAATTCGGCCTGCCAGCAAATTGAAGCACAACGGTTGAGAAAACTAACTCGCATGTCTTTCCGACAACTCGGATGACCTTTACCCCGTGGCCTGATGGATAAGTGCTTGGACTACAATCGGACACTTATTCACAGATCGTGGGCCTGGGACTCCAGCATGTTTACTGCTAATGAGATTCATCTAAATCGAAACAGCGGTCCACCACTTCGCTGGTGGTCACTAGAACCGACCGTTGGCAGAGTTGAGTCGTAATCAGAGGGTTGGTTTATGCCTTCTAATGAACGTGTATCACCGTCTCTCCATCTCGTCTCTCACGGTTGAAATCCCTGGCTCTAATAGTCTGAAGAAGGCGTTCACCGAATATAGGGTAATAAGATAATCACCAGGAGTTCACGGCATTTTTTAAAAATTTTCTGGTTTCTTCTTACCCACATAGATTACCCCGGCAATCAAGACGGGTGATGAAATCGGAAGACGGAGTGCGGAAATCCCCTCCAAGTAGGACGGCTGCAACTCGCAGTGCTTTTTTGGCATTCCGGTGCAAATGTCCTGAACGCCCACTCTGTAACGGCCACCTCGTCTTGTGAACTTCCTTAGCCACAGTTGAACTGAAGACTTACCGGATAGGTAGCTGGTTATACGAGACGTCGGGAAACCATTCCCCCTACGGTCTCCATCATTTCTGTACTAAGGAATCATTAATGACAAACGACTACGTCTTGAAAGCCCCGCTCGACTGGAGCGATTATGCTGTAATAACATTCGACTTCGTTTGTACAAACGAAATTACTCCTGAAGCTAACGGGTGGATGCGCTCAAGGTGTACCTTGCTGAGGTCTAATGAGATCAATTTTAACTCGCCGTTGTCGGGTCACGAATCGTTCTAATATTTCACCAAAACTGTTCGCGAAGCCATGGGTTGTTCACGATCTGCAGAAGGCCGCAGCAGCAATTGCAACCTTGAAACTTATGTACGATTCACACTAAACATCTGGCGTAAGCTAGAATTAGGGCGTCACACTTACCTAGGTGATCATCCTCGCCATGCGAGAATTCGAAGTTGATGCACCTATCTAGTCAGGGAAGATCGGTTGTATTTCCAACATCTTTCGGCCCAGCTGTTTGCTACTGATACCGGAAGCATGTACAAAGTTGCTTCTAGAATCACTGAAGCCAGAACTAGTGTGTCCCAGCTAACTGGCCCGTAACAGGTTGCGAGCTCAGAAGCCGAAGCTTTCGACGTCCCACCTAACTTCTACAACAGTGTGTTCAAGAGGAGTGTGCTATGACAATGGGTGTCAACACTCCTGGTGGAATTCCCGCAATAGATACCATAGCGGATGCTGTGGAAATGGAGTTTCGGGAAAATTAACATAACACCTCTTGGACCTGACTGCATATCCCCTCGATCCTTGTTAATTAAGGTACACTGTAAACTGTATCTCAAGGTGCCCTGTCTACCGTCTATTATAATACGAACGGTGTCCGTAAACTGGAAATCGGCAGATATCAATTCCGTTTTCAAAGGTGAACAGCACATCCATCCTCCCGATAGTTGTCGGCTGACCTCATACTCGTTTTATCCAAGATCCACGAAGCGTTAGTTCGTGACTATGCTATTACATGCTTGCTTCCACGTCGAGAAACACCGTCTACTCAGTGGTAACCTATGCGCTACGAACTTACTGTTAACTCTGCACCAATAAACCCCCTTTGTCGATAGAGGGGAGGAGGTTGCCGCCATTCACCTGGACCCCGCCGAAGCTTTCGGTGGTGTAAACCGCTCTGCTTTACTTGACAAGCAACACCGTTTTGATCTCAGGAACAGCCTTCTCTGCTGGTTTGAACCATCTTTATCAAGCCGTTCCTAATTTGTGCTGTCGGAATGCCCTCCGTCCCCCGCAAGACTTGACACCAACGGAGTTCCACAGGAACTATTTTTCTCCACCTTCGTAAATGACCTGACATCCTAAGCGCCACTACACTTAATGGCGTCTGCTGATAACATTAAAATCTAGTCCGTTTTCCGTATAGATCTGGCGTGTGCGCTCTAGGGGCTGACATTCGCGTCAGCGGTCCAAACGAACCTCATCGAGTTTGACACCGGCAAGTGCACAGTTTTATGCACATTTAACTTGAACACAGTCTCTTTTACACCCTCGGTAGAGTACCGTACTGGGTTACGGGGCGGGGAAAATGCTATATCACTGTTGTGTCGTACAATCTCATAGGCCTACAAATACATGAGCAGATGCCAATAAAGTTAGTGGCGCACTGGCCCTTCCAAGCCGTCTGTCCAGACAATCCGAAATATCATGCGTGAAAGGCTTGTATAACAACCCTACTCGTCCCCACCTCGAGAAAGTAATAACTTTCTGGTCTCCCCATTTACAGGAGGGCAAACATTTTGAAAACTATCCGGGGGCTTACGATGAAGTCAGTTCGGGCGCTGGGCGTGAGACCATAGCTTCAGCGGACTCAACCAAAAATATCTTCCCTTGGGACAACACAGACACAGGAGCGATGGAATATCGGAGTTAACGAATCCGGTGACCCCCAACCATCTATGCAGATTCCTGCTAATCCTTGCCAATATTAGTTCACTCCAAAGGGCACTCTTTGAAACTAAACGGTCAGTAAAGCAGATTGAAGGTTAGAGACAACGTGTTTTTGTTACGGGTCCGCAAACTTCGGGAATCTTTGTCATAACATGTTTTGAACGTTGTGGCAGTGGTCGCGTTCGAACTTTGCCTTAGTCGCTGCCACAACTCCTGATCCTTGTCCTAGCGTGTCCAACTGCCCACAACTACGCCTGTGAGTTCGCCTGTTGAATAGTTCATATTAAATCTTTATCCACATTCATTCATATAGGAATTCACGTGTAGAGTATTAAGCATGTGATCATTCTCCATTTCAGTCATTCGGAAGGATCAAGATACATTGCGACACGTAACTATCCCTCCAGTGCAGATTCTTTGCTTGTAGGAACGGAAATATAAAATCTGCCGCTTTCTACTTCCGTTCACCCACCAAATTGATCGAAGGTAGGAAACGATTATCAAAGCGAGTTTTAAAAGGGAAAACAGAGTTAGCGGAGAAAGGAATCAAGTCAAGTCAATAATGTGTTTCGTGCATTTCGAGGGGGGTCTTCACTTTTATTATGTAATTCTGTCTTTAACAAATGCAGGACATTAGAATGAACATGCTGAATTCATGAAAATTTTAGTACAAGTGTGAAACCTAAGGACAAGTTAAGTAAAGCTGCCGCAGACGAGATCACTTATCAAGAATGTCCACCGATTCAGTTTTAAAGTCGAATCAAGAAGTAGATGGTCCGGTTTTTTGCAGAAAGCTGATCAGATTGGGAATAACACGAAGATGATAAAACCAAGCAGGTGTAATCAAATGTTTTCACATTGACCTGCTGGAGTTTGTGGAAACACATTTGGGGGATCTGACTGCAGAGGGTAGGTTGCTTCCGAAATGATTTTTATTGAAAATTGTTCGCACACTTCGGAGCAATAAGAAACAGTGAAACCAACGAACTGTTTACTGGGAGTGTCACTACAACGTGACAGATGCTCAAGGGACCAGAAAAACTGTAATATCGTCTGACATCACGCCATAGGAACGACGGATGAGCAATATATTCACGGTAAAATTACAAGAACCTCCGCAAAATGACTAATTAGGAGGTGAGGAGTGGAAAAAGTCAGGCACCGGACAAGAAATGAAAGCTTCCGAGCACCAATAATGTGAACAGAAAACCTCGCGCTGTTGAAAGTAATCTGCGGGTATTTCACAGAAAACGGTTGATATGAGGATTCATTATTTATGTAGAATTTGGGGCAGATGTTTGATAATTTCTCACGTTGGTTGCTTCTTACGAGCAAAAGTAGAATGGTAGCATATCTGGACGTGTTAAGAGAAGACTGCGAAACCCACAGTAATTTGCCAGCTCATATGAGCTGTTCAGCACAGTGAGGGAAAAAATATAGTAAGATGCTTGTTATCCACCAGCAAGGATGGCAATAAAAAAGAACTAAAAAACACGATTGCGCTCTGTAGTACACTGGAGACAGCGGTAAGTGATAACGAGGCTTGTGCAACGAACTGAATAAACCGGCTTCGGTTTATGAAGTTTTAACGTGAAAACCTGACAGTTGAATACTGAATTCCAGAAAATTTGATAACTTGAATTAACGTCGTTTCCAAAAACGTCGCTTTAATCGAGGAAGTATACAAGAATGCCTCTTGGTGTTTCATCATGCAACGACAGAATGCAATGAACTACGTGAGCGAATGCATTTGGAGTTGATCCCGGTGTCGTTGGTCCGAAAATGGTTGAACAAGTCGTACAGTTCATTTTGTGGAAAAAGTGCGCTGATTTTACCTGAAGACAAAAGTTTCACCATCATCCACAATCAGTAGCAGAGGGATCAGTTACGAAAATAGAGGACAGAAGGAGGCCACGAATGAAATTCACAGGCTGTCGAGGCAGTTAGCGTGAATGCGGTTGACACAAACACAACAGCGTCGAAGTGCAGGTACGAATACAGCCAGTTGTACCCCACACCGGTGAAGCTCCTTAGTTAAACCCAAGTGGTTCACCTTAACAAACTTTCAGCCAAGTCGAATCAAGTGACAACAACGTCAATACCATATTCAGCTGATTTTGTCCACTGGTTGATGGCTATCGATAGACTGATCGTCCAATTACAACCCTTTCTTTATCCACGTTGCTTATGAGCAACGAAGCGGTGAGAAGATAAGTACCCGGGAGCATCTCCGATAGCTTTGACGGGCAAGACAGTAGAGTGGTTGCGCGTTATTCGCCAAAATGATTGCGCTCACCTCTACTAAGAACGGCAACAATGGTGGCAAGCTCTCAGCCATTGGGTCCCGGGCCAACTAAGATAAGCCACGTGAATCAGTCTGTGGTGCTGAGCAAGCTACACGATAGCTTCACACGATATTTGAGGAAGAATGCAGTTAAGACAAAGTTATCTTTAAAGCGCCAAAACTGTTTGAGAATAGCTACAGATGAACTGTACATGGCGCTGCTACTGCATGTCAGGTTGGCAGTCAGAGTCTGAGATGCGGTAATAGTTTAAGTCTTTCAGATCGTTGGTTTATTAAGTATCGGAGCATGTAAGTCCTGTGACACTCGAGAGTTGTGGTACTCCACTTTTCGATTTCCCAGCCAGAGGTTCATATCTGGATAGGCTTTTCAATTCATTGACGGACCATGCTGATAACCGTTGCTAGTGATGCCAGCCATCCTCGCAGGTAGATGAGGTGTATCAGTCCTTGTTTTGAGCAGAATCAATCTGCTCATTCGTGGATTGGGACTTCAGGTGGCGTACTCGTGTTCGCCGTTTCTTAAGCCTCAGCCTAAGTTTCCGATTGAGAGGTTGACAGGGCAACTCGTTGTGCTTTCGAACGGTCGACTGTGTGGACCCCTTGCCTGCCGTGACCAAAATGTTCGTTTAAGTATTACATATTTCGTAAGCAAACAGTAAAGGTCTGGTCTGTACCAGGCCAGTAACGCCACGTGGGAACGCACTGTGTCCACGCCCATTTTACAGCAGCTTTGCGGCTGTTCCCGAATGGACCTGTTGGGAGTATTGTTGCAGAATAAATCGGACGGGTTCACTGCATGATCCTTTGGCTCGTGGGGACAATAGTTTCGAGACTGTTGATAGTTGGGTTTTCATCAGTGGGAATGTCGCTCAGACACAAGTAATGATGACCACTCCGCCTACATGTGTCACCCGAAACATTCTCTGGTAAAGTTAGTGTCTCCTTCAAGAGAAGGAGTAGTGTCGTTATGGGATCTTCGAAACCCGCGTACACGAACGCAAGGGAGTGTAACTGCAGAACGACGAAGTGCCCATCGATAGGATGTGACGAGATCCTGCTGAGGTGGTAATTTCTGGACCTGTTGAAATGAGTTCGTCTTCTGTATGAATATGAGGTACAGGTTTACACAACAATCCAAACGAACAGAAGTCAGTATTTATCGAGCCAATAATGTACCAAATTGCACCCGCAGTGACAGTTTGCTTCAGATAGTTATATTGCAGAATCAGGTAGATGGACTCTAAGCTTCAATTCGGTTACTGCAATTATCCGGGGTCTTCGATAGCAGCAAGGATCACAAAGTTCAGCGGGTTCACCAAACAAACAAAGTGAATTGGTGTGAATGCGTGCAAAATAGGCGTCACTGGGAGTGCTTACTGGGTCGGCAGTGTAAATGAAGTGAATTATCGTCGTAGTCTCAGCTTTTCGGATAGCCGTTTGCAGATCACACCACTCTTTAGTTTCTGGTTCACAAACACTATCGGTACAACTACAACCAACGACGCGTGTGCTGATTACCCTGATGTTGTTGATCCACCAACCGCCAACGCGGAGAACCTCATGCCATTCACATGGTT
Source organism: Paragonimus heterotremus (assembly GCA_013368495.1). NCBI lineage: Eukaryota > Metazoa > Platyhelminthes > Trematoda > Plagiorchiida > Troglotrematidae > Paragonimus > Paragonimus heterotremus. The sequence goes on from LUCH01018333.1 coordinate 8,457, forward strand.
GAGAAGCATGAGATGATAGACAAAACACCGTTCCACATCGTCTAACCGATTGTTATCGATACAAGTATTCCTGGCTGTTAAAGTAGCTGCTTGTGTTGAGTGTTTGACGGTTGTTATTTGTTTTGTAGAAGGTTGGTGACTACGTCCTGTGTCTTTATTTATTCCCTCCTCGTTTATCCTTCTTCTTCATACACCGAAAATCCTCTTCGTAGTGACTTTCGGCACTCTTTATCAAGAGTGATACAACCATTGGAATAACACGTGCAACAAACGACTCATTTCTCAAACGTTGATCGTGATGTGCCACTAGATCTTGAAATCATTTACCTGTGCAGACCTGTCCTTGTGCAGTTTTTTCTTCGCTCCCAACTGCTGGACCCCTGTTTGGGTGTACTCTGGTTCCATATGGGCATGGTCATTCCGCCACAAGGTGATTTGCATTTGATCGTGTTAACCTGAGTCGTTAATAAAGGAACTTGTATGTTCGTTGGATTCAGTGACGAGGCTGTTTGTTGTTTTCTTCTATTCCGTCTTCAGTAATCTTCTTATGCCAAAGCACTTTATCTATAAGCAGCTCGTCTATACGACCGTCCTCCCTTTTGGATCCGAATCGGTTGATCGGCGTGCACAGAATATACAAACATTCGTTACATTACAGATGCGACCATTCTAGATCCATCCTGTCGACAGACGTTGCGAGTAGATCAGGCGTTGCTCAAGCAACTGGTAGACGTCCGGAATTGACAATGGCTTGGAAGAATCTGTTATTGTACCCACAGTCGCCGGTCATTAATTTCTATTAAGTTGCGGTGAGCATTTCACTTGAACTAGTTCATTGACCGCCATCAGTCCCCAAAGTACTGCTGCTACTTCACAACGTGACTGATATGACTTTTTCAACCTCAACGAAACCATCTGTGGATCGTTTTGTTTTTCTGAATCCACTAAGAGCATTGCGGTATAGTCAGCGCGGATACGACATTTGGATCACGCTTCCTTAGGTTTCTTGGAATAAACAGGATTGAACAACATACCTACAGACAGTTGACGACGCCAGTGGGATTGACATGGCGCAGAGTATGCACTGCCACATCTCCTTGTTAACGGCGACCTTACAGCTTAATCAGCGACGTTCCTCGACTGCAGAATCAGATTGGGAAGTGCTCCAAATGAACTGAACTTAAAAAATCACCACTTCAGTACGATAATTCGGAGATTTTCACTGGCCTCCGTTATACTCGGGTTTAATGGAGCCTGAGACGACCACGACGTAGGTTTCCCGCGGACCGTCAAAATTACAAAGGTATTTGGTGCCGGTCTCTTAATTTTAATACTTTGTAAATGGTCTGGGTAAAGCCACTAAAAATCTAAGTAACGTCAGAAGGATATGCAGACAAAATGTAGCGTACATAACGAACAAATGTGGCAAATGCACTTACAAAAAGGGTTCGGAAAAAAATACAGGGATGCAATACGTGGATGTTTTGGTCGAGCGCTGGGTGGAATTCCATATCTATCAATCTAGTGATCCACATTATGGAAACGTTGTGTAGCTTGCAGTGCATTGCAGTGCTTTCATAACCGGTGCGCGAGAGACCCATGTAAGATGTGTCGACATATGCGGAGAGTTTCCCTGTCTTGTCTGCCTCAGCAGACACCGGGTTGAATCACATGTATAAGGTCAGTGTCCGAGATGAGGTGGGATTTATGTGCGTTGCTGCAGGTACGTGCATGTGTATATGTGCCGATGACCGCAGTAATGGTTCCAAACTATGCGGAGTTGTTTGAGGTTACCTTAGGTGTGCGCATGCGAAGACCACCCAGCAGTGACAGTGTGTGTCGTTATACCCTGGTAACCTCCCATAGGAAGGCGGCTCACGCATAAGACCCTGATCACACCAGTGTGATGCCACACCTTTCTTTTACGCTATTGCCATTTGCTTCAGGTTATATCTCTGGGGAAACCCTGACACCAACAACACTATTTAGCCTGTATGGGGCAGAAAGCACCTCATAGATTTCGTTAACATGCCTGAGTACACTTCCTCGTATTTGCGGCATTTGAAGCTGCACATAACCGGAGATTCTTGATGAGTACTCAACAGTGACCTTGTTGGATTTTAGCGCGAACTGTTCCAGATATCTTGCGGGGGCAGTCGATCCCCTGGATCATATATGAGCCGGTGGGACGGGCAGGTAACCGATTCCAAATGCGAAATTTCCGATCTTCTGACGTGGTATGGTAGCTCAGCTAGTGTAGCGCTTGCCACGTTAAGATATGCTGTTCCTGTCACTGGTTAAAATTCCGTCGAGCCCCTGATTTTTCACAATTTGGTCTCATATGAAATAAGAATTGTGGATGGCAAGTATGACGTCTCGATTGTCATTTTCTTACATAAGTCCAGCAACAGCCCAGGGTCGTGCTCGTAGCGAAGCCTAGGACAGCCTTCGAAGCATTCAAGAAAACCCTGGACAATCACAGAATCTTTCAAAAAAACAGGGTTCAAATTTTTTGACTTATCAGTGTGATTATCACTACAGTCTTTAGACGACTTAGCATTAGCTGCGATTACTGTACACTACCTTTCGCCGGCATTAACCCTAAAGTTGATAATGTTGTCCCGCCTGGTAGCTGAATGGTCAGCAGCAGCTTGAATTCGTGGTCTCGTTGACGAAAGCTTATGTCCCCCACAGCATTTGCAGACTTTGTCTCAGTCGGCTGAATCGACGGACAGCTTGCTGCCACTAGCAGATTTAGGTGAGACTTGAAACGTTCCCGTACATACTCACTTGTCATCACACGTTTCCGTAGACCGAAGAAAGCAGTGGACTAACACACGAATCCGGGGTGCCTTCAACCAAATCGAGCAACACATCCTCTCGCCATATAAAGTATCACACATGGAAGATAAACCAACTCCACACGTGGAACGAAACGACTTTACTCGTTGGCGAAGTGTTTCCGAAGAACTCTACTCTCTGGTAATGGAAAAATTGCACTCTGTTGAACAAGAAAATTCAGCAAAACTGGACGACCGTGCCCTACCGGCACTACTTACGATTGCCTCCAGGATTTCGAGGATCTACCACTAAAAACTTCTTGTTCTCAGCTGCCTCGTGTGTAGGCTGTTGAAATCGAGCGTGGCCTCCCGTGGATCACTGCGGAAGCGCAAAACTTAGCAGATCACAGCCCCACACTTCCCAGACCGGTCATACCCACCAGCGTAGTACTGCACGTCACACCGCAGCCTCATACTACTGACAACCCTACAACGCAAAGTACAACATAAACAAATGAAAGTTTGTGCGTAGGATCCCTTCCGTCAGCGTGGAATGTCGCGTACCCTGATCCATCGGACAGCTACTGGGATCCACATATGTGACTCCCAGCCAGGCACCCAAGTTTCTCCAGCTCACGCTAGTGGTGATCAGGCGCCGCCAACGATTACCCAGGCATTAAAAATGGAAGGAGTCGCTTTGACATATGGTATTGTCATATAACCAGACCGACCTAGAGCAATGGCTTTGCGAACGAATCAAACGCATCTGTTAAGTCTGCATACTTCTGAGTTGACTAAATGCCACTCGGATATTCTTTTCATTGATGGAAAACCCAGAATCTAGGTTATTTCAGGTTGATCACCACCCACACACGATTACAACCTTCGCATTCAAATAGACTTTCTGGCTGGCCGGCTTTGGAAGGAAACATTGGACTCGGGTTTTCCTCTTATAAGTGCACATCAGTAACACACATTTTTGTCCGAATCGTAGTTTGTACTACGGCTCTCTTGCTTGTGAGTCTAAGGCTTTACCACGACGTTAGTAGCCCCACAATAGGCGTCGTCGATCAATCAAATCTAAACGCTTAACCGCAACCTTGTACTAATAGCGTTTAGATTGCACGAACATTTCATACGCAGAATTAACGGAATCTCTTTGCTCTATCAAATCTTTAAACTCGTGAGGAAAGCTTCACAATAAGTTTGAAGTCATCGCTATTGATGAACCAAGTGAACATGTGTTAAATTGGTAGAGGTTCCGAAATATCAGCAAGTCAGTCCTTACAAACGCCGGACCCAGAATGATCGGACTAACTCCGACAACATCTTCCGTCAAACATTGCGTACTGTTGACAAGCGGAGGAGGGTTCACTCAGCCACCGGAATGTTTAAGCGACTTTTTGGGAGGCCTCGCAAAATACTCCAGGCTGCTTTAAGTGCTGTATTTAGCGGTCCAAAGCCCACTATGTAAAACCTCATACGAAATCGCACTTATTGACTTTTGTCAAACTGAACGGTTCAACTGAGTTGAGCAAATTGATAAGTATACGTTTTAAGTAGGTTTTTCCGACTTATGCAGGGAAAAGTGACGAAGATAGCTGAACACAACTCAGATGCTAGTTGAGGGTCTCTGTAGGATGAGTTGCCTAAGTTAATGGAGACCCATATTTCGGTTTATAGTGACCTGTGTGGTCAACGTGTCACCCGGTCAGACCAGGGACACATCAGTGGAAACGAGGCCATAGGATTCTGAGGGTATTCCAAAAGAGTCTCGTAGGTTTGTAGTTGCGGGAACATTAAATAAGCCGCACCGATATGCAGTATTTGGTGGTGGTTCTGATTTGCAGAAGTCCCGACGATCTGGAATTCCGTCATTGAAATAACGGCGTGCAGTCTACAGCAGAGTAAACGGTGAGTTTTTCCTTGCTGCTGGGCCAAACGACCATGCAGAGTGAACTACATGTACTATGTTCACGACCTTTGTGTGAACTGGAAATCACAACCTGATGCACAAATGGCCGTCGCCCTCGATTCCTAAACACAACGCAGTAGAAACGGTCTGTGGACGATGGAAATGTTGATTAGAGCATTCGGAAAGACCAAAACGCATAGATTTCTCGATAGCGGCACCGACACTACTTTCACACCGATACATTTACGTGCATGGAACGAACTCTCATATACAACTGAGCCAGTGGGAACACGTTTTAATGCCAACAGAGTTCAGAGGCGTTCATTGCCTCATCGAATGTCATGTCCCTTTTGAAACGCTGCTTATCTCAGGTTGTCTTTGAAAGGGAATTAGACAACGTATGATGGGCATTGGATCACACGCTTCTGTTTTCATCGTCACAAATGGCTGTCGATATTTTCAAACTTATCGATAACTTTAGCATAACTTATCTCGTGCAGAGTTAAATTCGAAACATATGTGCAAAGTAAAAAGCAGGATTATGGTACATGCGAAGGTTTATTCGTAAGTAGGTTCGTTTCCAACTACCCAGCCAGGCGGCACATCGTTGTTTCATGCCTACTGGCAGTTGGGATCATACCAGTAACGATTAGCAAGAATTAAGTTAGGAAAACTTGAAACGTCGAGGAAGATAAAAACCACATCCACAAAACTCAGGGTTGTGCTATAATTCCTCTTGTCTTTCGTATGTGTATTCTACCGTCTCAGATTACCCCATAAATTCAATTAACCTATGTGCATTACAAAAAATATGGACTTTGAACGTGCTCAACAAACGTACATCAAAAGTTCGTGGTAATATTATGGAAATTATCCGTTTCACGGGATTCGCCTTGAAGGTCGTTCAAAAGGCTAAAAGGTCCTTTCGGCGCGAATCCTCGGTCTTTAAATATTTTTTGAAATTTTAAAACCAGAATTTCAGCCAAAGTATCTATAGCACATCAATTGTAAATAAGCGTTGTTGATAGAAAAATTGGAATACATCGAATAAGTCCCAAAACTATTGGCTTGGTGAGGAAAACGTTTTCCACCATTTTCCCGAAAATATCCTGCTATTGCCGTTAACTCGTTCTCAAGTTTTGTAAATGCCGACACTGCAACTTTCGAGATGAAATAACATAAGGTTATTGTACCACACATTACCGAACACGCGCTCTCCAACTCAACCAATGAGATTGAGGACAATTCAGGCCAATGAAATTGGTGTGCAAATCAAGCAAAGGAAGCATTAGGTTAAATACATCGTCCTATAGTCTGAGAGTGCTTTATTTTGCGGCGTCTTGGAGATATGGTCAAAATAGAAATACACGACCATACAGTGTTGGCATTGCATTTCAACGAGAACAGTAACACATTTGATGGTGAAACATGTGTATCAACATTTCCGGTTTCTTTGTCTATCCGATATTTATACTAGTTCTCTTTGTTTGCAAGGTTCCAAGTAGATACTGGTCGATGAAACCCTTGCTAGCACAATTGGGTACAGATCACAAAAAAACCCAATATCGTCTACATTGACCAATCCGAGAGTCTGTTCGGGATGAATTACGATGTTGACACAAATAATCCTAATTTATCCCTAAATGTGTAGCTCAACGTAAATCCCGTTGGTTCAATTTAGCCGCTGTAAAATATCCCTAAGTCGACTTAACTTATACCAAATTGCCGTAAAATACCACTAATTCAACGTAAATTATACCAACTTGCCGTAAAATATCACTAAATCGACATAAATCATACCAAATTGCTGTAAAACATTCCTACATCGATGCAAATTGTCCCAAATTGCCATGAAATATTCATAAATCGACGTAACTTGTCCCAGTGAACCGCAAATTGGCCCCAGAACGACTTAAAATAACCCACACAACTGTGTGCACTAGTTTCAAACAACTTCACACAACACGATACATACTAAACAGGTAGAACATCACCATACACTGAAGCCAATCATGACATCTTAAGCGGGCTGCACATCGAGAGAGGAAACACGCCCAAGATTAGAACAGAAGTAACACAGGACATGTTGGAAGATATATTGACAAAAAGTGATTAGAAACATGAGAAATGATCAGCAAATTATATATCTTTTGGCCCCCTTTTGCTCTGTGAAGAAAGGAAAAGCAGCCATCAGAAGAACGTTGTGTTGGTTGGCGGCACCCGAGACGGATTAACCTGTCACAGTGACCGAAGCCAAAGGACGCCTGCGCTTTAAACCATCACCCCAAGTGGCTTGCGCTACACCACTTGCGGTTCCACTCACACACCACGTATCCGGT
>LUCH01018334.1:0-15494 GCA_013368495.1 Paragonimus heterotremus
TTGCCATAATGAACAGGAGCTGGGACAATGGGTCACCCTGGCGAACACCATGCTGGGACCGGAGAATGAAGCCATTGAGCGTGGCGGAAGCATTCCTGTAGGAGTCGGCAATGTAATGCGTCAGTAGTAGAGTGGCACTGAAGGCTCGGACCGATCTGTTAATCGAATATTGTGAGATAGAATCGAACGCTTTGTAAACGTCGATAAAAGCCGCACACAGATTAGAAGACATGGTACATGAGTTTCGAAGCAGAGCATGAAGCATGGGTTTGCCTCAAGGCAGCCGTCACGATGTAGGAATACAAACTGTAGGTCGGGCAGTTACAAGCGCGAATTCCAACGATCGGCCGATATCTTGTGGAAACAACGTATCAACGTTGAAGATACGGCGATGGGTCTAAGGTCGGTGGGAGATGAAGGATTGTTTACTTTGGGTACAAGCGTGTTGAGGGAGCGGCACAAATTGATTGGACAACCTTGGGTTAGCAGGAACGGGTTGAAATATCCGGTCAAGGCATCAGCTTTCATACGCTCCAAATGTTTGGGCAACAATTTGTCCAAACTTGGTGCAGTATTTCCTATGCGTTCCAAAGTGCGTGACACTGCTTCTCCCGTAATCCGGCCAACCAGAGGGCAGTCCGGAGGCAGAATTGCGCGAGATGGTCGCTCATCAACGTGTGCATGAGCCGATAGTCCCTAGGATCAGTATTCGTCGGGAGGAGGCCGCGGTTCATCTTAAATGCAGTTCTCCAGTTGCCAGAAAAAACTGCAAACGCAACGTCTTTCTTACGCTGGTGGCACAGCGTTGGAATCGCTGTATAGTTAGCTTTCCGTATCTGTTTCGTAGTCGAGTGGGTTCCGACGTAAATACGACCACGTCGTCGTGCAACAAAACACCAGGTGTACGGAAAGGCTAATGAAACGTGCATGTTCAGCAGCGATTCAGCTCGTACCATCGTGAAAACGCTTGACTGATGACCCAGTTGGACAATCACTGTTTGGATCGAATAGGTAAGCCACTCAGAGTGATCAGCGGCTTGGGGCCCAATATCCGATGTCGTGTTGATCTGTGAGACAGTGGATGGATTGGCAGCGGGAACAGTATTCCTCTGCCATTTCAGCGCATACAGACCAGTCCGAATGCTCTCCAATGTACGACCTGGGAAATGTGACAGGAGCCGATGATGAAGGTCGCGTCGAGCAGGACACAACGGAGCTAGTGCATCAACACATCTGATAAGAGATGCCGATTCTTCCTAAGACCAATTGGATCCGGCGGTTTCCATGGATATGAGCTTCTCACGGTTGCGTTTGACGGGATGTGCGTGCCTTCTGTGTTGGCTGAGACCGATTTTGGTGGGAAAGCTGCGGTCACAATTGGCACAGTCGAAGATTGTGGCAGGCTGGGTGTCCACTTTCTGTTCTGGACCATTCCTGCTTCGATGCATACGAGTATGCGCCGGCAAGCCAGCATTCGATTTGCAAATCTGGCCACATTCTAAGCAGGTGTACTCCGCTCGCCTATCCTGTGTGCTGGTAGTTGCCTTCACGGAGGCGCTGGCGGTAATTTCATTGTCTTGATCAACTGTAACCGGTACGATTAAAACCAGGTAGAGTGGTTGGCCTTATCTAGAGTTGCTGAACTCTTGGCTGGTCAAGGTTTGCACTGAGACCGTCCAGTCGGCACCACGAAGAGGTGGTTCAGCGCGCCGACCGCTGCTACCACTACAGCCACCACATCATCAGGACTACAGAGGAGAAATGTAATGATAATGAACACCCAGTAAGTGGGGCCAAGTTGAGGTTAACCCAAGCAGGATAACGTCGACTAAACTGCACTAGATATAGTGAGTACGAGAATGTATAAATAGTAGAAGTTTGAGGGAGAGTAAAAACGCTATTATCCCAGTTTGAGAGTGCAAGCCACAAAGAGAATTACGTGGTAGCAACCATTCATTTGGCAGCTTTTCGATGGAATCCAACGACTGTGACGACACTGCATTTCCAGGAAAGCGGGGGGCGAAAGTTAAGGCCGTTTTTCCTGCATTGCAGACAACTTTGGTACATGATTGATTGATACATATGGACCCTAAGGCTTGCGGCATCATCAAGTTGGATGAAGAACGTGTTGAAGTGGCCATGCTTTCTCAAAAATTTGAAGGACAGTATGAGGTTGCTCCTCGATCGCCAGTATTCTGTTGAGAATAAATAAATCATAACCATTGGTTCTTCGTGCAAAAATGTGTTCAAACCTTCGACTCTCTTAATATCCAATGGATGACAGTCAAGTTATGGCTATGTCCCTTTTCAATCACTGGGCACGTGCCTGGATACATACTTTCGACAACGGCTTGAAGATCATACTAGAGAGACGAGTAAAACACGTTGCCCGCAATTTTCCGAATGCTCTAATTGGTATGGCCGTTATGCCGATATATTTCTTGTGTCCAATGCAGAAGTGACAGCACTCGCCGTGAAGTCGGACATCGCTATTGTTAAGGGACCTCTCTCGGAGGTGACCCTGTGTAACGTGGTATCCCTAAGTGGTAGTCTATAGAGCCGGGATATCAAGTGTGTGACTTTAGGTTCCGATGTGCTGAAAGACAGCCGACCATCTGTTGCCCAGCGAATTATAGCATCCGGTTCCGTTTGGATGATATCGCTATTTTGTATAGATCACAACCCCTCCATACCTTCGTCTCATCTGCTTACGTGAGGACGAAGGTATCATTGCTGAATGCCGGGAGATCATCTATCGAGAACAGGAGTAACGCTGGATCCAGTACGGGTCGCTGCGAAACACCGGTCGGTGCCTAATATGTCACTGACAATACCGTACATTGTGTATCCGACTTGTCAAAACCCTGTTTGCTATCCCAGACCAAGTACTCTTGGTTTCTGCAGCAGAATCCGACCGTTTATTCTGTTGAACGTCGTAGTGAATTCTACGAGTACTGAGTCCACTGGCAGAAATTTTCTTGCAGCTATCGTGAACGGATCACTGGCGGTCAGCAAGTTAGTATCGAATGGGTGATCGCTTCTAACGCTATGTTGCTTATTGGCTAGTAACATAGTTGCACCTTGGTACCTCCGGATGCGGCTGATCAGAGTGCTCTTAGTGACTTTTGGTGCACGGGATAATACGGCTACCACGAAGAAGTTGTTATCATCAGTATCATTGCTACTTTTCTGTTTTGGTGAGATAACACCGCGTTTTCGTGGTTTCAGTATTTGCCTGATGGAACGGAAGTGTTGGAAAAGATAGGCAAGCGGTTCAGCCCGGTCATCTGCGAGCTCCTTCAGCTTTGATGGCAGTATTTCATTCAGATTGGATGACCCATTCACTATCAGGTTGAGTGGCTTGCTTCTCATTGGAGTCCAGCTTGACCTCACTAGCTGGACTATCACTCTTACTTATATGCACCGATTTCTCCATCAGGTTGTTACTAAATACCGCAGCAAACTGAGCACCCAGAATCCTTGAAGATTCACGTTGACACGGCGAATGCCCGTTGAGACCGTTAGAACTCGACATGGCGGCTCTAAATTTGTTCAAGGGTGTCGTGCGACCGAAGGATTACCTCCGGGTTAGTAAATAAACGGAAGGGCAAGGCTCACCTGATTGTCTCGGCGGTAAGTTCTCAAAGAGGTAGCGCGCTTGTTGCAAGCGCCTTGATATCTCGAGAAGGGATTTCCTTCCCCATAAGTAGAACGATGTCCCACGAAGACTTCGGTTCTTGCATTGGCCTCGTGGTTATCGGTTCCAGCCAGGAACTGTGGTGGGCTATATTTGTTTTGCAAAGCGGAATGTTTGCAGCAACTGCACTGGACATTGCCAATTCTCCTAGAATACACTTACCAGGCTAGATTAATTTGTCGATGATCAGCCGCCGTTACAAAGAATCCCTCAACCTGCTGAAGTTAGTTTTTGAAAGTTACGGCGTGTGACAAGTTCAGCAAGCCGAGTGAAGAGCGCCGCGCAACCACCTATACCGAAGGGAGCAATAACTTCGATTAGGTCAACCATAAAAGACTTGCTGGTCAGTACGAGTTCCAGTGGGATCGGTCCATGCATTCGCCATATCGTATGCCCATTTACCTACTTGTAGCTGTCATTTACTGACGGAAAGCTGTAGAATTCTGTAACATCAAGACCTGAATATACACTGGAACCGAATTCGATGTTGTGGAGGTTGAATTCCCCAACCTTTGGTGGTTGACGTTGGTTGAGTGGGACCGTGCATCATGTTGTTCCAGTCTGTTTATCGTAGGTGTCCTTCGGATGAATTCGTCGTTAGGTAGGAGAAATCCTGGATACGTATGGTCAACCACGACGATCAATCAAGCGTCTGCAGGTTGAATCTGCAGTAAGCATAGTATATGAGCTAATGCCAACATGAGCGGCAACGCCACCACGAAAACGCAGTCGCTCTGTAGCGACGTATCCGAAGATATTCAGGCCCTTGTCAGATGTGTGTGTATTAGGCCATATCTCAACGACACTTATCAGAGGGGACGCCTCGGACTGTGCTAGATGACCCGGCTGTGAAATTTTACTCCACGACGGCACTATGTTTGTGAACGTGCGCCACCAACCGCGTACATGTGCATGCCCCCTCTCCCCCGGCCCTTGTTTAATCAAAATACTTTTCAAGAAGGCGGTGATCCAAGACGATCCAAGCATCTGGAGGTTTCTGACTCTACTGGTGACGGAAGGATAAACATATTGGCTGCAGCCCCAGGCAACCATACGATAGTCTGCTACCGTGGGCCACGACTCTGTTTGCTGCTGTGTAAGTCTACATGTCAGCCGAATCTGATATTGGTGCCACGTGAACTGACCTGAAAGGTACCCTGTAGGAGCAGCTATGTGCCTTTATTTAGGCCGTTCAAAATTGAATTGTAACTCGGACGCAAAACTGGTTTTGTTTTGCTATCACATCTGAACCACAGCCGCTGGCGTGTCCTCTTTAAGAAACGTAACTTTCGCCAACTTCGGCGTGGTAATGGATTTGAGATGAAAAAGCATATAGCGGTGTTTAGTAGACAAATCTGCGCAATTTTTCATATAACCTGTGGCCCCCAACCAAAGTGTTTCCACCGTTAAACGGAGGGCATCTAAATAAGGAACGTGTCCATGCTGTGAAGGCTCAACATCCTATGGAAAGCGTAGCTGAGGTTTTGGTCAAAGAGGAGAGGTTCTGCCAGCAAATGTGCAGGTGGCAGGTATAGTTTTTCAAGGCAGAAACGGGTAGGAAACAGCCTTTTGGGCGCGAAAGGAAATTTTTCAATTTTTTCTTTTTTATTAGAATGCGTATATATTGGTTGCATGGAGTATAATAGTTGTGGTGCAATGAGGAAATTGGGCTTTATCTGAAAATTGGTTATATTCGCAGTTTTGTTGTGGGAAAGGCGTCACCGGTTTTTCGATAAAAGCATCATGTTGGCCTTTGTAATCGATTTTCCGTTCTGAAAATGCTTCTGCCAGAATTCCCAATTTATCGAAACGCTCAATTTGGCGTGATTTTGAAGAAATAGTCAACTTTGTAATTTTTGATCACGCTGCGTTTGCATTGCATCGTACACTAAATATCACAGTAATTCCTAATGAAGGCTATGCCGCCACGTTTAATTCGTCAGTGGACGAGGGTCTAGCACGTACTCGTTTGTCTATTACAAGCGCTTCCAAGCTCACAAAAGGTTACAGCTACTTTACGCCGTTTCTTTACTATCGTTTGGAAAACATTTTTGTTTGCCAAGAGGCACATTAGGTCACTATCTCGATCTAATCGACAACTGTTTCACTCGCACGTACAAAAGGTTTTGTGGCGCAAACAGAAGTCCTGTAACTGTACAGGACGACTGTTGTTTGCTTTCTCGCATACGGACTGCCACTGCCGTTAACTTTCATTATCGGTAGTTATCAGTAGGTTTTCTTTATTTATCGCTTGCCGGTCATCACTCTTTAGATCCCCACCTCAAGGTTTTCCAAGGTTAACGAATTGTGTACGCAGAAAGTATTCAAGACATACCCGATTAAGCCGGCTGCTGTATAAGTATTACACTTTCAGTCTGTCCGCAAAAGTAGGAACCTGGACACGGGTCATGTACCACTTCATAGTCATACCCAGAAGGGGAAATTCTGCGCGCCAACTCGCCAAACTGTTCCCCACCTTATATCACACAGAAGAGTTGTGTACATTACAATACACATGGATTCATTATCAAGCATTGTTGAATTTGGTATATTCAGAGAATCAAATCGCTAGCTTTGTCTCGCCGACCTGGCCCATTATGCAGGCCTGAGTATGCAGTATGCGTTCATACTGGTGGCTGCTTCAACCTGATTCACTTGAACTGTGAATAACTTCTGGGTATGCAACATAGGTTCACACTCCTGGCTGATCCACCCGACTGACTTAAGCGGTCAACAACGTTTCAAACGGCAGTACACGTTCACAGTACTAGCTGCCTCACCCGATTGACTTAGATTATCAACAACGTCTCAGAATGCAGTATGGGTTTACACTAGTGGCTATTCCAACCTGACTCACCTAAGCTATGAATGACGTCAGGGTATGCAGCATACGTTTATACTAGTAACCGCTCCATCCGATCGACTTAAGCTATGATCAGCGTCTGGGTGTGTAGTATATGTTCACACTAGTAGCTGCTCCTTCCGAACTACTTTTACCATGAACAAGTTGAAGAACGAACACATGCGGAAAGTGATGATAAACCTGTATTTGAGACGACTGGGGTACATGGTAATCATCTTCTTTGATTTCGTTGATTGTCATCATGATTGGAATAATTTTATGCACCACGATAGATACTTGGTGTTCTAAATATCATAGTGTGACTGGTTGAGATGTAATCCGCAGGCAGTCTGATTCCATCTGTTCCCATATGTTGTTCTGTATGGACGCCACGGGACTTTAAACTAGTTAGAAACAATGCAGTAAAATGGGTAGAATTTACTTCTGAAAATTCTTGGTGATTGAATTGGACATGATAACCTGTTCTCACGCCGTTTCATATACACCGAAGATGGAAACAACCATATGATAACGTCATTTCCAACCATTTTTAAGAGCAACGTTTCATCGACCAGTATCTACCTGGAGTCTTGCAAACAAAGAGAAATAGTATAAATATCGTATAGACAAAGAAGTTGGGAATTTCGTCATACATATTTCATCATCCAATGTGTTACTGTTCTTGTTGAAATGCAATGCCAACACTGTATGGTCGCATATTTCCATTTCGACCATATCCTCAAAACGCTGCAAAATGAAGCGCTTTCAGGCTATAGGGTGACGTATTTCACCTCGGAAGTTGCAATGATTGCATTTATAAAACTTTTAAGAATGAGCTAACACCAACAACGGGATATTTTTGCGAAAATGGTGGGAAAAATTTTCATCACCAAGCCAATACTTTTGGGACTTAGTCGATGTATTCCAATTTTTCTATCAACGACGCTTATTTACAATTGATCTGTTGTAGACATTTTGCCTTAATTCCGATTTTACAGTTTCGAAAAAGATTGAAACATCGAGGATTCGCGCCAAAAGGACCATTTTACCTTTTGAACTACCCTCAAGGCGAATCTCGTTGAATGAGTAGTTCCGTTACCGTTGGTGCACCGATTCAACCAGGAACGGCGTCATCGCCTGGTGCATTTTGGAGAGCCCTTCAAAGCTGATGACTCCTTGCAAACGTTATGTGCCCACAACGTGTGTTATTGGTGCCGCTAATGTACTATTTTTACCAGCGCCCCAGCTGTACCTCTAATCATCCTGCAACACTACCAGACAGTCCGTTTAGAAATTTCTGACAAAAAGTTAATTCACTCTTCATTCTTCCCACTATTCACTACTCTTATCTGTCTCCTTGAGCCTATGAGCTTAACACACTTTTCTGTGTATCCTAGTTTATGTGACTGGAATGGGATGTGTGAAAATCTATCTGTTGACGTGTGCAGACCACGTTCGAATGTTGTGTGACGTCGCAACGACGGTGTGGTGTGCGGATCCGTAACCACTAAGTTTGGCCCGTGGATTCCAATGAGCTTCGATTAGGGAACACTAGGATTTCATTTACCGTCATTCAGATAACATTGTGTGAATTGTCAGCCAAACACTTACGGATGACATCGACAATTACCCGTCTCTCGGGAGTTAGTTTAGGGGTACTCCAGAAGTGAAGACGGTCCGCAAGCTGAGCCCCCCAGTGATAGACGAGCAATTTGAATAAATCTGTTTCTGTACGCTATCTCGTATGAACGCCATGAGACTTCACTCTAGTTAGAAACAATGAAGCAGAGTGAAGTGCTTAACTTCTGAAGGCTGTCAATGATAGAGTGGGACATAATCCCCCTTCTTTAGACCGTTCCATAGACACCGAAGGTGGAAATATCTTTATCATAGTGTCATTTTCAACTAATTCTAGAAGCAACGTTTCGTCCACCACAATCCGTATACAATCTTGCGAAGAATGGGGGAATGGTATATATACCGCATAAACTAGGAGGCTGGAAACATTGTCATACATGTTTCACTATCAAATACGTTAGTGTTCTCGTTG
Source organism: Paragonimus heterotremus (assembly GCA_013368495.1). Classification (NCBI taxonomy): domain Eukaryota; kingdom Metazoa; phylum Platyhelminthes; class Trematoda; order Plagiorchiida; family Troglotrematidae; genus Paragonimus; species Paragonimus heterotremus. Next base: position 8,590 of record LUCH01018334.1, read on the forward strand.
AAAAATAATGCCAACGGTATACGGTCGTATGTTCCCATTTCGAAGGTATCTTCAAGACGCCGATAAAGGAAGCACCCTCAGGCCACAACATTACGTAATTCATATCGAAAATTGCAACGAGCGAATTCATAAAACTTGAAAAAGTGAGCTTACGCCAAAAACGGTCTGTCTTCGTGAAAATGGCGGAAAGAATTTCGTCACCAAACCAGTACTCTTGGCATTTTTATTTGATGCATACTAATGCCCTTACTAACACTGCCCATTTACAAGTGATGTACTATAGGTACTTTGTCTGAACTTCCGATTTTGAAGGTTCCGGAAAATACGTAAACAACGAGGAGTCTTGCCGAAATGACCGTTTCCCTCCGGAGCGACCTTCAGTCCAATTTTTGCGAGATGGATAACTGATGTAACATCATTCTAAGCAGATATAAGGTAAGCGGCTGGACTGTCCCGTAACTTCCATCACATGCGTCTTGACAACACCTATGCCACCCACTTCATACTGGCTTCGCACGTACGAAGTTTTTCTTCTTTCCTGAACACCAGCAAAAATTTTAACAGGACACATTGATGTGAAACGAATAAAACGCGGTGAGCTGTCTCGGTGGGCTGATATTTATCAGTCGTCTACCATCATGAACTAGTGAAGCTCTAGACCGACTGTCGAGTTTGAAAACAACAAAACTGTTTCCCGCCCCAGACCAAAACACTCCCGGGCATGATCGGCGACTTGGGGGTTAATGTAACCTCGTGATCTATAGTGCAACATAAGTTAAAAGCGCGTCGCTCCATTGAAAATAATAGATTATCCGTTGAAATGAAGATCCCGTCGAGAGGTGCTACGGCCAGATGTAAAAAGATAGCTCACTCTTTGTAAGCCCCGGAATGTCGCCATGAGAGACGCCTGTGGACAAGCCGTGGCGCGCTGGCCTCAAAAAATGACGCCGGGGAAATCCAATTAATGGCGTCTTCCTTGACCAACTTCAACGGTTTCTGCTGGATAGAGAAAACTGCGCTTGCTCGATCGGTCAAGAAGGCCTATCAAACTGTACATTATAACCACATAAGCCCTCAGCACGATCGAATAAGCTGTCTGATTATACATGATGTGAAAGAGTTGAAAGAATTTAACGTGTTGCTAACCAACAAGCTCAACGTGAAACAGTGCATATGCTTTTGAGCCAAACAGAAATTAATCTCACACAAGCGAGAAGTGCGGTCTATTTAACGCCGCCGGCACCCATTACGTCTGGGCTCCATCCCAGCTCCTGGACTATTGCGAAGCATTATTTTCGTGTGAGAAACATCGTACACTGGTCTTCTGGAGCGATGCACATTGAGAAGCATCTTACCACCAGCGGCCCCAATTCACGCACGAGAACCCTGATCGGGGCGTGAAACATATGTTACTGGTACACGTCACGGAACTACGGGCGTAGCGACATAGGTTCCGGGGGTTTCCAATAACCGCGCACAACCGCACAATAACCTGCACAGTGAAAACCGTGACATGTCTGACACTGGAGGTGTTGGCTTAGGTTGGAAGGTACCCTTCGCTCACATGAAGGTACCCAGTACCCCAGAAAAGGGTATTTATTTACACATATCCTAACAGGAGCGTGTTTGCTAATCTTTTTCCTGTCAAAGATGAATTTAAGAAATTGTATCTAGTTGTCAACCCGAGGCAATCTAATGCTATCGGTATGGTTCAAATGCACCTAATGGCTGCTTTGTCTGACCAAAAGACAAATACTTCCGGATACCCTACATTTCGTGGTGATCGGTAGCACAGCAGCGTGCAACGGCACCGAATTACGCAGACCCCTAACCAAAAGTCAAGCCCCGTTGCACTTGGCGGCTGATTGTGGATGCACTTTATTAAACTTTGTCAGTCACTCGTGGCCATCGGCGTCATTTGTCACACTCCATCTGTAATCTCAGAATGAGAGGAAAGGTAGAATTTCGACAGCTGACTAACAACTAAGGACCGAGAACGTTGTGTTATCGTACAAGGTCACTTCAGTTTCCCGAACATGGGTTTTACCATTAGGACAATTACAGCCACCGCGCTCCGCAATCTATACAAAATTCACCAAGCTCGAAAAACAACTCACCAACTGCAGAGTAATACAGGACAGACGTGGTGATAAGTACGAAACACCCCGTGGTGGTTAACGTCGAGATTATTGTGCTCTTGCATGCAGGCGATTAGGCTACAATCAGCCATTGCCTAATGTGTAATGTCACGGGCACTCGCCCTGCACAGCCGACTCGAAGCAAATTTAGACGAGTCATCTCCTGGAAGATGAGCCACCTGGTTGAGGGACTAATTAGTTGCCGTCCGGCGAACGTGACGCAATCATCGAGTACATAGTCCATATTTTGTCACCTCCGAACGAGGATAACTTGGTCCGTCCCGCTTGCTGCTTGTAATCGGTAGGCCGTGAATATCTCTGCCATGTTTTAATCAGCAAAATTTTTCTAGCCGCAGAAGTTGTTGAAATTTCGTGGAGTGTTCCAGTTCCTGATATCTTAAAATTCCGTTGCTGCGAAAATTTCTTGTTACAATTTTCCGAAGACGTAAGAAAGGAATGTGCGGTAGTTTAATGTTAAAAGAATTCTGTCATCATACCCAGAGTATTCATAAAAGTCAAGGTCGGAAACAATTGTTTTCAGTAGTTATCATCAGCCATATTTAAGTACAAGCGATTAATTGAACCTAGATATAAAACAGGAATGTGGTTATACGCATAGTTAACAGTAATGGAAAATGTGGATGATTGTCTACCCGGGTGGTAGTGGGTTTGTTTTTGTGGGTTTTTGTTGTTTACATGAATCATGTGACCATCGCGTGATAACGTGTTAATCGGGTTAATCGGGTTACTGGGATATGGGGTTTCAGACGGTTTACACATGGCTAGCCATGGGAGGTGTAGGACCATTACGAATTTCTTTTAGTCGCACAGTTGGGGGTTGTAGAGTACGATAGCGATTGCCTCTGACTCAAACTCAGGTAGACAGTCACCCACTTTTTCCATGACACCGTTGCGTATAACCATATTCCTGTCTATATATATCCAAATAGCACGCCCCATAAGGTCCCTTAAGGGACTGTGGGAACCCTCCCACAGTCTCATTCTAGATTCGACGAATTACCCGATGACAATAATTCAGAACACCACGAACAGCGCCGTACTCTGTATACATTGCCACGACCGAGAAGCAAAATATGTACAACCAGCTAACGTCCTGCGTGTAGCGCGCGGAACGGAAAAGTGAAAAATTTCTACGCCAGCGGAAATAGGGGGTGTAATTGAGCTAAACAAACATGCTTCATCAGGAGGCGTCAAACTATACAACGAAATGGCAACAAAAATGAAGCTGTTCTAGGAGGTCGGTAGGGGACCACGTGGGGCTTTTGGGGGCTGGCGGCGGGTAAAAATGGGGTTTGACCGACGGGTCCCCAGTGGGACCCATGAGGGCAAAAGAGGGGCTGGTCGCAAAACCCTTTCACTGCGCGAAAGCGCATCTGCGTGCCCGATTTCTTTCGACTGATAAACATTATTATATTAGTTCTTCTCGTATGATTGCAACACCGCGGCCACATTGGTCCCTAATCTACCGGATGACCGGCCAGTGCGAGACTACAAGCGACAATGAACGAAAGGTTGTGAATGCATGCATATTTATTGTCAACAATCGCTAATGTAAAACATGGTTGTTAAGATTAGTTCACTGCTTTCTTCCTATACAACTGGTTGACAATGTTAATCATATCTTCGTTCACTGATCTTCATTGTCCATATGGATGTTCTGTCTCCGAAAAGTATCTGCAAGGTAACCGATAAGATATTGTTAATGAGGACGTCAGTGAAGTAGCTTAACACAATGTAGCTGTTTATGTGGGTAAAAATGCATAAGCAATCAGTTGTAGTGATTACGCAACAAGCGATAGCTAATGTTCGGGAGGCAACTTATGGTTGATGTGCCACACTAGGTATGACACAATTAACACATTGATGCTGTTTGCAAACGGAAGAACATAATCTTACCTTATTTGCGGACTTGTAATTTAGGTACATGTATTCCAGTTATCTGGAATGTGAGATCAAAAGAAATGTGACGACAGTCAGTGTAACGATGCACAGAATTATGTACTACATGACTCTCGCTCGTAATTTCTGTCGCATATTGTTGAGATCCCAATTCTATGGTGGAAATGGGTATGCAGCATACAAATCTGAAAGTAGATGTTCGACTATGTATATATGTTTGCGCACACATCAGTAACAAACAACAGTCTACTATTGTTTATTGAAGGTTAGCTAAATGGATACAAAAACATCATCCGCTCCATGAGGAATACAGATATTCAATAATGATACAAATACTCCGTTTCCTACGAGTGATGGAAGAAGCGGCAATAACTAGATTAATAAGCAGATCAACGGAATCGAGGTAAGGACCGGAAAATGAGCACAAGTTACTAAATAACGTATATAAGAATGTAGTGGACGTAAATCTTGTAAAAACTCAGGTGTGAACATGAGGCTAAATGTGATGAAAACGAAAGCAACTGACTCATAATAATTCATAAAGCTGGTTTGTTTAGGGTTCCATCACAGTGAACGAAGGTTTCTAATGAATGCGGTCTGTCGTGTTGCTTCATGGAGATCCTGGGTTCATAGCGGAGGTAATCGTAACGACAGGTAAATTTGGAGATATACTGAAATCAGTGATTGACTACCTTAAACTTTAACACTCCAGAAATCAGTAAATAAGCGAGAAGAAACGCAGAAAGAAGGCAGGACTCGCGACCTTAGAGAAACAATTTGCACTATTGGTTCATTCGATTCACATTGGTTAAACATCAAGCGTACATGTGAATTTGCGGAGGATGGAAGTTGTGAAGAACAGTAAAAAGGATAAAACACAAAATATTGTGCAAAGAGCTAAGAAACGAAATTACGTTGCACGAAGCTCCCGCACTTCCGGTAAATAGTTGACACCAAACTACGATCTTTCATTTTCTGTTGAACATAATCAATATTGTGCAAAAACACAACGACACCCAAAAACAGACCACCACAACTTATCGCGTTCTTAGTCAAACCCAGCTGAGCATAATTTGTGATCCATTAATGCACTATAACAAAACAAGAGTCAGATATCACAACCTATAGGCACTCATGTCAATAACATGAGTAGAGACATTGCAAGAAATATATGGTATTGGATAACATCTTGTACTTACCATGGAAAATCCACTTATATACGAAACCATATTTTGCTCTATTAAAAATGGGGCTGATGATGCTTGGGCAAGTCCAATTAACCGCTTATAATTGTATATGCCTGAGGAGAATTACCGGAAACAACCGTTTGCAGCCTTGACTTTTAGGAATACTCTGGGTTTAGCGTCAAAACTGAAGCAATCAAAAGATCCAACCTTTGTGAAGGAGCTTGACGAGGACGTAAAGCTTATCACCAGAATCGAAGAGGCGAAATCTGTGATCAACTTCCTTAAATATTACATTGATAGAAAGGAACTCCCAAAATTTTACTGGAATGTGTTGGAGCGTAACAATGTACAACCTACCGTCAAATCCCTCCAACATCATGCTAAGTGCAAACGAGATACATGAGCGGGTAAACTCCATGAGCTTAAACGGAATCGATCTCAGCGGACGCTGGTCGCCGAAGTACTTTCACATGAGTAGAGGACCTGTTTCGAGGAATACTTAGAAAGGGAAATGCAGAAGTAGACAGAGAGAAAAAGGAATGTATTGCTCGGTGGATTGTACCCGATCAGACCGCTGGTCGAATTTCTCAATAATCCCGAACGGTATGCCCGTAATTATTCATTGGTTGTTTTGAATCGGACGGGGCTAGAGGTATTATCGCTGGGCCCCAAATTCTGGTCTTCAAGAGTCGAACATAATTGAGTAAACGTAGGGGTTCAATTTGAAAACCTGTATCGGCAGTTAGGCGAACTCACTCCATCTGAGAATCTGATGCGGAACACTACAAATCTACCCTTGTGAATGCCTGTTATAAATACCGCGATATCATAATATTCAGGCGCCGTTAATTGAATCGAAACCTTATAGAAGCGATGAAAGAGCTATAAAACAACCGTAACACCACTGCAACAATTCCAAATAAAGGATTGTGTTGACAAGATGCTTTGTATTTTGTCTGACCAATCGGAGTTTAGAAAGATGGAATCGGAGGAAGATAAGACAACTTCGATTGAGAAGGGACTATCCAAGCTACTTCTTCAGGTGAGGTGGACTGACTTGATCGGGGCAATTATTTTTGAAAGAACCGGACCGACCGGTACGACTATTTAAAGATTTTATGAACTCCCCAAAGTCCATAAAGGTGGAATGCCATTGTAATTAACTGGAGATATCCCTGATCTGCCTGCTGTATGGTGCGTACAATCCTTCTTGAAATACGAGCTGACATTGTACATAGGACCTTAAGGATGTTTGTCTGCTGTCTGCCTAATGCTTGCGATCGCGTTTGTTTGTTTGCATGCTTGTCGGCCTATGCATATCATTTGCGCCATACACCTTTTCCGGCTTGCTCGCACGCCCGGCAGTGGAATCCTTATCCTCCCCCCTTCCGGTCTCATACACCGCGGCGTTTTCATATGGTTGGTGTTGTATTCAAGAACGACGGGAAATACCAGTAGTAAGTTAGCTTTATTAAAGCTACCGTTTCAAGTAACGTTACGGAAAACTTTCAGTCCACACGGGCCAAGCAGCCGATGCCCGCGTGTGTTATCGATCGCTTGAAGGTCAGAGCAATCTGATTGGCCGACTGCATGGCTAACTCGTATTCGATTGGACATAACACCACCTCCCCCTTCCGCGTCTGACATTCCGTATTTCAGC
>LUCH01018335.1:0-15555 GCA_013368495.1 Paragonimus heterotremus
ACAACAGCACACAAGCCTGACCACCACGCCAAGGTAGCAGAAAAGGTCCGGAAAGTCAAGCCTACTCACATAAGCAAACACACACATGCTCATAAACAGAGATACTCCCATAAAATAAATGGTGGTTAGTTCGATTCTTCAGCTTATATCTCTCATAAAATGCCAAACTGTCACACCGAGCTGTGTTGGTTGAATGCCTGAGGGAGATGGGATGCTCTAACCATATGTACAGACACATAGGCAAACAATGTTTTCAGTGTGAATATTATCTTAAGTTAGACTGTTTTTCTATCTCGTATATCGATATAGCGTTGGTCCACATTCAGCGAAGAATGGAACGAACGAATGAAGGCCACGTGCAGGATCGAAGGAGAAACGACGGTTTGATGGACAAATGACATTCATCGTTGGTTATGTTGACAATCAGTACTGAGAGATAAACAAACAAGAATTCCTCCATTCTTGGTAAATGAGGGAATACGTAACACGCTGGTTTAAGTTCATAGTAGAAAGATCAAAGAAATAAGCATTTCTGTTACGAAGTTTAATGGCATTGAGAACAGTGACATACTGTGCATGTGTTACGCGCTTAGAGTGGTTCGCAACAAGAACAAAGTGGGAAAAGCTAAAACTAATTGCAACCGGCAATCATATCGATTTCTCAGCAGACATACGACCAGTTTGGCAGATATTGTCCGTGTACGATCTATACCGTACGGACATATCAACGCACTCAGTGATCATTGCGTACGCTTGCGCTCCCGACAGTCTGGTAACAGGCGACCTAGTTTTGATTGCTTCATGCGAATCTGTCCTTTCATTTCGCACGAGGCATCCTATTCCTATCTGCTGGCCTACCCATTAGTCGTGCAACCACGTTCGCCGTTGAATTCCACGGAATCCCATTGGGATATCTTAAATTGACGTCAATAAAAGCGAAAGTGATATCGAGACACCTTAGACTAGAAAAGACAATCTGCCAAAGATCCATAGTTCCGAAGAATTCGGTGAAATCAACATCAAAGGCCTTCGCACTTGCAGTCTGTATAGATGGAGGTCATTTTGTGAACAAACATGAATGCAACTTTTTCTTATCCATCGCTAGATGAAAAAATGGCTATGATATCACAGCGTTAGCGAAATAGCGCGTCAACTTCACGCATTTGCACTCGTTGATACGTGCTGCATTTCAGTGCTGTGTTGCATTTCAACTGTTGAGGAATTTGTCAACAGTCTGGTGTTATCGATCATAAACCGTGGTAGCCAAATCACTAGAACGATAGGGTCGGGCGACTTCAGCTGAAATGAGCGCACACATCGTGTCAAGCAGCATAGCTGTGGTTACAGTGGTGTGTGGAAATCATTTGTTGACCCGACACGTTTAGGAGGCCTGTTTTTTGAGTAAATCTTCTAGTTGAAATTCCCCATGAAATTGTTTGGACTCCGGATTTTGTATCAGAGTGCACAACTGTGAGACAGTCGGTATAATTTACCGACGCTAACAATGATCTCGCATTTCGGTCACGGCATCTTGGCCCCATAGTAGTTTAGAGAGAAAAACTCAGCGACGGTAGTTGCAGCTGTTGGATAATATTTGAAGGCCTCGAGTTAAACGTCTTAGCAACTCCCGGGTACGCCATACGAACTGCAGAACAGGTCAATCAACTCAACTCCTCCGTGCTGCCTCAATCATGAGACCATTATTTTGTTGTGTTCCGACTGACCAAATAGGTCTACACTAATACTCTCGAACAAACTACGCCATATATTCTCCTACAGTCATTCACGGAAAAACGGTGTGAGTTGTTCAGGTAGCAGTACACTCTAAGTTACAGATGTCGGTTGATGCAGGACGCCAGGGTACGCAAGTGTGCTCCGAATACGTACACATACGAAATGCTTCTGAAACGTGCAGTGATACGACCCAAAATGTGGTCAACACATGTAAAAAGTCACGGTTCTAATGATAACCGTACTCCCTTCTTCAGGTGATTGTAGTAGCTTTCCTGGACTATCGCACTAAAATTGTTACAAGGTAGGTAGTAGTCCAGATCGTTTACATTTTTTGATTGTAGGAACATATAAACTGATGTGATTTGCGCTAAAGACATCACTCCATTAAACTCGGGCTAGATTTTTGTATCAATATTCAATCTTCCAAAAGAAAACTTCATTCAGCAAAGCATATCACATTGCATACTACGCTAGAATACGTGCTTGTGATTTACATTTCAGTATGAAGATCTATTAGCTCAACAGTCTGGTCCATATTCCACTGATCATTACTTGAAATTCAGAAGGGAGATGGTGAGATTACGTCGTTTGTTTGTTCTACCTTCCGTTCATCTGAAAGTTTATCTATAATTTTCCAATGTTTGAGCTGACTGTTCAGACAGTCGGAAGCCCTACGGACATCAGTGTTCAAGTTTCTTACATCAAAAGTTTGATGACAACCAAACACGAAAAGTTATAAGTGCACACACATTTCAATAGTCGACTCACACTGTTATGACACTTGTTACCAGGTGAAATGCGACGTCGAAATTAGACTGAGTGATCCAGGCTTTTCTCAGTCAGACGGGACGAGTGGATATAGTTGGATTTTAAACTGATGACCCCGGGTGTCTTCGACTTTGTCAGTATCACTAAATCGTCCCGAGTAAACAAAGAATTCGTAACTTGCTTCCATGCATTGATTACGCGATAACTCTTGATTTGTGAGGTAGGTAATCTGTCCTGCATGCGGTGAGCTCCTGTCGCTAAATTGACCTAAACAGTCATGCGCTCATCGGACCATTGAGAGGAACGCACTGCGTAGGACACACGACCGCTATCAGCCGATCAAAATATGAAGCAGGTACTGCAGCCAAGGAAACAACAGTGTGGAATGGAGTAGCATATACGTCTGGCTGATGTATCCAACAAACTAAACTACTGGACAGCGGCTCTTTTCTGCTCAGATCCGCTCAAGGGCTGCCTAATTGTTCGTCAAGGAAATCAGTGGCTGATTTGTCTTGTTCAAAATGAGGGCTCCTGGCTGACCTTAGTCCCGAGTTAGGGGTTCCCGACAAAATCCAAACAACTGTTCGATCGTACCATCTTAGCAAGTTGTATGTGAAGTTTAAAATCACCTTCCAACCAACGGAACGACAACGCCTGACGTTGATGTACAAGTGGTTTTTCAGTCAAAGAAACAAAAGCATACATTTTTGATGTACGCACACATGCACAACTTCTGACAGAGTGATGACTGCGTCTTGATCATGTTCACCTGCTTATCCGTTAGGCCACATATCTGGCATGAGGACAGTGACTTCATCTACAGTGAGAGGACTGGGTAATTATGTTGGCCCTGATTAGGAAAACACTTGTTTCGATTTACTGACCTATTACTCAGTCAGACTCGTGACATTATTCGCGGGGTGAAAGGGATGATAATCTTAGATAGAACCCGTCGGCCGCTCAAATTAGAAACTCATGAGATGTACAAGTTCTTCGAGCAATGCGGTAAACGATAATTAAGCTGATGTAATTGAGGTGTTGCTGACCATGACCGGCTGATGGTCGGATGGCCGCATGTTTGTCCTGGCCACCTTAATTGGCTCGCCGAGCGTAAACATGTTCGCTTTACGGACAATGAATGATGTGACTAGGTGACATGATTGACCCGGCAAGCATTTCTATTTGATGATTGGTTAAACAGCACGAATCAGTTTGGTAGCGAAGACATCAATGAGGTGAAGGGAACATCTCAATATGAACACAGTGCTTCTGAACACCTGTCAAAATATGAGAAATGAATTTCATTTATGTCGTTGAAATGCGTCGGATCGCGTTACACAGTTTTTGTAGCTGACCGTAACTGTTTAGTATCGCGTTGAACATACCTTCTGTGTCCGTTTACTTGATGCGCCACACGAAGTGGTAGTGCACTCGAGGTGGCTAAAAAAAGAATCAGAGACGCATTCGACTCTACAAAAAAGCTTGAAAATGGAAATAATTGCGACACCTGTGGACCAACTGCTGGAAACGAGCGTCGTCACTCTTGCAGACGAACCGACAGATTGGGTTTAAGGTTAGCATGATGCTGAAAACGTCTGCTGACAACTGCGTATCCAGCGATCCAAATCCATTGAATAGCGCACCAAGATGTGAAAGGTATATTTTTTCACAGGTGAACCAGTTAAACTAGCGGAAGAATCAAAATACGTGGTATTTGGTATTACAGTTAATCGTTTCTCATGACTATGTCTGTCCTAGGGGACGAACGCGATAAGCGTTGCATTGTGGATGGTTTCTGATCTACAAAATAACGGCTGAAGAGCGTAATGAAAGCTAAACGTTTCTGAAGCAACGTTCGAGCCGAAGCATTCGGTTGTTGCCTGAAAAGATGGCACTTAAAACTACAAAAGGAACTTTTAATCGATACTGGGTTACTCCTGAAGGCCTGAAGACGAGCCTAGAAGGAGTGTGGGTTGTAGCAGAAATACTGATGCTAGGAGACGCGATCGTAATGATGACCAACTGTCTGAGTTGTTTTTTTCATCACACATTGTGGACATGTCTCTGATTCACCGCCTGATGCACGATGTGCCACGGCGTCTGGGTGAAGAGCAACAGCTGGTGATAATAAAAATAAGGAAATTGATCACTAGCGTCTCAGTGTCAACCGTTCATCTGATGGTAGTCCAACGTGGTAGCAACTAAACTGGCGTAGGTAAAGAGATCGACTGTTGGAGCCAAAACATTTCGCCAACAAAGCAAGACCAATCGAAAAAGAAATGCTAGCTGAGATCATTATGGTGAAACGTTTTGACATTTACTTGTAGAGATAGAACAACCGTCGTTACAGATTACAAGCCTTCGGTCGCTATAACGAAAATGGTATTGTGCACGATACCTAGATGCTTGCAAGGGATGCCAGTCAGATTCCACAAATGAGACACCAAATTGAGCTGTCGGGCAAGAAACTTGAGGTACGTTAGTGATACATCGTTAAGAGCGCATGCATTCTGTTTGAGGAGAATTTTCAATGTGAAACAATTGATATTCTAGGATAGTATTTAGTCTCAGAAGATTGCGACCATGACTTACGCAGACAACGACACCTGATCGAATGCTGAGGAGGCTTGTCGAGACAACCCGACAGGAAATTGGCTAGAAGATAACAGGATTGAAAAATGATATTATCTTCCATTTTGACGATCGCGATTGCTTCATTCTGGATGACGGACTGACATTTAGAGAATGAACAGTTGTTTCAAAACATCACCAGCGGAGATTTATGGAAGAAAATGATATTGTTCGAACAGAAGAAAAGGCATGCATTCACAGATGACAAACGAGCTTCAAGACTTCATCTCAAAATGCACACCGCACCGGAAAAGTGATCCGACGTGGATAAAGGAGATAATATTGTCCAAGGGAAACTACCGAAACGCATTAGTGAATGGTGGCTACTGACATCTTTACATTAGAAAGCAAACAGTCTTTGCTGGTAGACGGCTCCAGTGGCTGGGTTGAACTCGAAAAGCTCCATATAACACCTGCGATGTCTGAAAATAACAAGCTGCGTTTACAGCCTGCAAAACTTGACACATCGACAGTTCTGTTTTCAGACGACAAATTACCATTTCAGATGTTTGCAGATAACTGGACGTTCCAGAATTTGAAAAGCACTTCTTATCAGTCGAACGGGAAAGCAGAATCGGCGGACTAAACCGGTAAATCAATTCTGAAAATCGCCAAAGAATCAAGGGACGGCTTATCTCACACTACTTGAAAACTGACAAACGCGCAGTTCAATGTATCACCTGACAGATTAACGCGTGCAAGACCACTCGAGAATAAAACACGATTTGAACATAATCTGTTAACGAATCCCAGGAGATGAACAAAAGTATCATAATGGTGGCACCTGAGGAAACAGGTAAAAGTTTGGGCGCATAAAGTCCCAGATAATTCGAAGCGATGGACCGAGGGGATTGTTGTTAGGTGCTGCGGATACAGATCATGCGACGTGAAAACCGACAGAATTGTGAAGCAAAAAAACGAAGTCCAGCCTGAAAGATGTCCCCTTCAACTGGAGGTGAAGACTAGGCGGAATGGTCTGTTGACGTGAGAAGTGGTGTGCCTAACCAAAAAAAACGCAAAAGCACGAAAGAACCGTAAAACGGTCAGCTTTTGTAAATACCGGTTATTGATCTGTTAAGTCGGAAAGTTTTGAAGAAGTGCCCATCAGCTAAGTCGACGCGGAGCAATCTGCGAGTGTTGTATGGATGCATAGGTAAGCGGATGATGATACATCAGGTTTGCCATTAACAACGCGTAGGTTGTAAACTTGCGAATCAAGCCCGGACTGATTGTTCTGATTCCCATTATGGAAGATCGTTTCATCACGAACAGGCCAGTGAGTACGAATAGGATTTATTCAACAATGCGTCAGAGATTGTGCATGTGCGCGTATCTTCTGTGGTCAGAGGGGATGAATCCATTGGATGATGAGCGCTCGCATGAGTTCAACCAGTGCGTCAATCTTCAGACAAGAGGTGTGCGTGCTCGTACGTGCATGTCCGTACTCATCTACTATCAGCGAATACGACAGCAATCGGTTTTATCTACTTATTCTGATGTACGCCGACCGTAACAAATGGTTCTTTAATAGGTTTCAATGTGAGATTGTCCCACTAGAGCATGAATACCCTGAGCGCATTGCATAACAGCCTATCCATACGTTGTATAAGTGATCAAACCATCCGGTTTCTGGTTTACCATCAACCACGTGCGCTTGCAGTTTAAAAAAATATGTACTTACACAACGTTGCGCATGGCAGTCGAAAGTTCAACAAGCGTTTTTAACAGGAAACCAGAGCATTTACTAGGCCTAGCCGAGTGACACACGCTGAAGGGGCGTAAACGATTCAATTCACAGGGCCTTTAATGAGCTCGTTTGAGCTCAGCAAGCAAAACCACCACAAAATTGGGGTTTGAGATTGTTTATTTTTTAGGAAGAGAAAAGCAGCCGGTCAACGAGCAAGCAGAACACAAACACATGGATGACGGTACATCATTTCTTCGAATTCCTTTTCACCGGGTGTACCACAATAGTGTTCCGTGACATACGAACTATTAGGCTGACAGGACATAGCCAGTTAGGTTTGGATTCGTAATCCCGAGATTGACACTTGACAAAACATTTACAGAGGCTCTCGATTTTATACTCAAGCCTTACTGGTTGAATAGGTGATTACCTACCTCCACTACGGCCTAAAATAAACTTAAATGACTTCACAAAGGAATGGATTTGGTCTCTTAAACATGAAAACGAAAAGCAACAAAAATCAGCAGGCATTAATGTGCACGGCAACAGTTCCAATTTACAACGGCAAAACATTAGCCTGTAAACACCGGTATTCTTGGCGTAAACGGAAGATAACGTGTGCGAAGAACAATTCTAGCATAACAGGGATATCATCATGAAGTGGCAAGTGAGATGCGTATTGAGCTGAAGTAAGTCAATTGATTTTTGCTTCTCGGTTGTATGTGAAAAAATAGAACTATTTCCAAAACTAACGAAAATTCACCATTTTTTGACAGGTCGGTGTGCCTTTGTTACGGCAACGTCTGACTCAACAATTGCTCCGAAACGGTCCTCCACAGACACATTTGCACTTGATGAAGTTGCACGAAAAGAATTCAGGCAACGAATAAAGCGCCCAAACATGCTTAAATGCAAAAGTTAGCAGATAATACGTATACCGAATTCATCTACCGGATTGATTTTTTCTGACAATATTGTACCCATATCTAACAAAATCCAAAAACACATGCAACAGATTGCATCACATTAAAACCTGTACCTGTAAACCATTAATCTTGCCTGTTGACCCCACCGGAAATCCGGTCTTCACAGTAAGAGAACGGATCGAAATGCTAGCCAGGTGACCTGAAGGCCGCCTTACACCTGGTTGTTCACGGCGCTCCCTAGTTCAAAGAAATTCCTGATAAATGCGTGATATTGTTGAACCCTACTTATGCTCACTTCACAGGTACCAGATATTCATAGGCGTGAACAGGTCCGCTGTGTACGATGGTCGTTGACTTTGTCAATTAGGTAGCTTATGTGGGCAGAGTTACCGTATGCCGGCACGCAGAGAACTCAACCGGTCAGATAGTCACAGTACACATTATGAGAAAACGGAGGAAAGACAGGAGTATCTAGCTTACATGTGATGACAAACAACGTGTACGTACAAAATGAGGGATGTGACGAAACGACTAAATAAGTCCAAAAAAAGATTCCAGCAACCTCCAATGTGTTGGAAGCGATGCACAAAACTGCAAGAAGTACTACCATCAAGGCACCAACGTAAGAAAAGGCTAAAATTTCCAACTTTCTAATCAAGTCGCCTATTCGTAGGTGACACGTTCGAAGTGACTTGGTCTAGAAACCCCGACGGCGGGAGTCTGATTTCTGGTACCGTTACTCCTAAGCTACCAGGACTAATATAACTTACATTATTTTCGATGTTCAACTCATGCTAAGAGTAAATTGGGATAAGACAGCAGCCAACTGATGAATGAATGTTGAATATACAGGTGAAAAGCGGGCAAAACATACTTTGGTCGAACTCACTAACCAGTCAAGCTAACGTTTTTCCGTAAGACTGTCGATTGAATCGACAAGTAAATTTATCAGCGTGTCGTGCGTCCGCGAAATGGTGCTCGAACAAGGTCTGTGCGCGTGCACTGAAAATGCCAAACAAAACAACCAACACTGTGACTAGACGATTATACAGCCAGTGTTCCGAGCTAGTGGCTCGAGCCGCAGATGTGTCGGCAAATCGGCTGTGAAGGCACAATACCACTGGCGGCTGATTCACACAACCATGCGAAAAAGATGGCTCGCTTACAATTAACCACTCGTGTCGACTAAACAGACGGGCCGAAGATTTTGAGGAACAGTTCACCCGTCATAAACAGGTGGCTCAAGCTGATTCATTGACTGTTCAGGAGTTATACTTCTCTAAAGTTTCATTCATTAAAATAGTTGGAATGCAACACTGCTGCAGCAACAGTCAGACGGTCCTTCACGCCATTTTGACGAACATCAAAAGTTGCGACGTCGTTCGTAACTGTCCGTATTTTACCATCCACTTTTGAGTTGTCCATAGAATTCTTATCTCACACCCTCCAACTAGTCCTTTAACCGTTGGCGGCGCCGTCGATTTGTGGCCGATGTGCTTGAAGCTGAAACACCGTCATCTATCTAGCACTACTCTGAAGTTCCACAAACAAACGCATGATCTAACCATGCCAATTTTGCTATCGAGTGTATGCGCAGCAATAGTGATTTCCTTGTTCATCCGTGCATCTCACCGGTTAATTTAGAGTAATCACACAATCGAGCCACTGTAATACTGGTTGTCTGAATCACTAGCCAGTGGCACTGTGCTTTCACAGCCAACTCGCCAGTACATCTGCATTTTGAGCCGTTAGTTTGGAGCACTGGCAGTCTGGTCGTCAGGCAGACCGTTGAATGGTTAGTGACCTGTTTAATGATGTCAGTGTATGCGCGGTTTTAACGTATAGTTTGTGCACGCACCATTCGAGGGCGGCTTCAGGGATTTACTGTGTAACTATGTAGGGAAGAAGACTAGAAAACATACCGTCAGTTCGCATTACAAATTTATATTACAATGTAGATTTGTCCGTCACAAGGTGAATTGAATGGAAACAGACATTGAATCAAACACTATTCGGTGTAGTTAGTGGTGAGTATCGGAAAACTCCTAGGGACTCGTTGTTGGCTCGTCTACGTAATATAGTTTTCGGTCTTAATCGGCCTCCAGATAACTCGTGACAGAGATTGTGGACTTCTGTGGGGAGATTTTCATCGGACAGCAGCAAGTAGATACATCCAGTTCGAGATAGGAGATGTACGGTCTGAACTAGGAAAGCGTCAATAACCTAAAAACAAGTGGGGACAATATTGTTTATTGCATGTTCTGGAAGGCAACTTACACAAAATGAAAATAACAGCGAGCGACAAGTTACAATCGTGATTCACGAAAGATGTTAGGTTTGCTACATGTGAATCCACCAGAAAAATCACACGCAAGATTAAATAGCAGTAAAAAATCAAGCTTCGAAAAAGAATCGAAGAAATAGGTTTACGCTGTAAGCAAGTGAACACTGCGGTGTCATTGCGGCAAATAACACAGCTGTAACATTTCTTTTCATCATGTTTTATAATACTATAACAACTCACAAGTTTGTAATAAACTGAGGTGCATGAGACTATGATAGTAGAATGATCTACTCGCGCATTATAATGAATAACGTGCTCCAAATACTTTGGAGGTATCAACAACGACATGACAGTTTCCAGCCTACATGAGACCCGATAAACAACAAATAACTTAAACTGTAAGAGTTAAGCACTTGACTTAACTCCGATGGTCTGAGCATACAAGCCTACCAATCCGAAATGTCTGAGTCCAGGTATAAGTTCAAACAAGAATACACATAACCTACTAGTTCCCAAATTGCTTGCCAATGGCAGTTGGTGCTGTTTACGGTGAATGACCAAAATTGTACTTGGCTTACATAGACAACCAGAAAAGGCCCATCAACACATCGGAAATAAACCACTTTGAACAGAAGCTAATTCGTTACTGCTGAAATTATACTAAAATACACAACTAGACTTTGGTCAACCTCAGGACTACGAACTACAACACGAGAGGAAACATGGTCAGTCTCTAATCCTTACGACATTCGCTGTCATATGATCCACTGTGTCATCTGCAAGTTACTTGTTGTCGGATAGCTGGCGATCAAACTACCAAATTGGTAGTCGTTGGGATTGCTACGAAGCTAACCCGAAATGACAGGTTTCTTTTTTTCCAATTGAACTGACGGTTCGAAAAGTGGACAGTAGGAACGAATGCAACTAATTAAGACAGAGATTAAATCCAAAAAGACACTTGTTGAAAGACAGCTTACCATTAAAAGTGAAATAATCTGTTAACTCAGTCGACTCATTCAGTCAGAATGGGTTAGTTCAGTGACAGTGTCGTCCGATCACCAACGTAGTGGTTGTACGTGCGAAACGAGGCCGCTTCGGTTGCCTTTGCCCATAGTTGAGCAATTTGGCAGCACCCAACAGACTATGTGATCCAATATTTCGTAGCACTAAAGGTGTGTGGTTCAAAAGCTGAAAACTGAGCCTTTTTTCTTAAGACATGACACAATGTACGGTTAACTTAGTTGAGTGGCGAATCGATGAAAACAAAGGCAATTCATATTCGCATGCATTTCAGACGGAGATTTTTTCCCCGTTGCCCTATTCACCATGAAGTGGACCAAAAATGAACCAAGCAAAGAGTAATTCAAAAAACTTCACTGGATAATAAGCCAATGTCAAATTCTGATTATAACGCAAGACTGGAGACTCGGTCGGAATGAAATTTGAGTGGCGGCAATTTCAACACAATGGCAACGTTAACTGCCTGATACTGAGATAACTCATTGCTAACACCGAGAGTTTAGTTCACGACATTCACGAATACTTCTGTGTAGACAGGAAAATACTTACAACCTCTAGTCTGAAGGTTAACTAAAATGTGAAGTGGCAAGACAGCGCGCGACTCAAGGTATCATAATGAAAAATACGCCAGATCCGACGTAAAACATGAAGTTGTGGACAGTATAGACCAAACATTAAACAAAAAAAAAACATATTCTAGTATTAAGGTGTAAACGACACCAACCTGAAAACAAGTCAGAGCTGAGGACCGGTCACCAAAGAGCGACTAAGTTGGAGGTACGTAGCGTGATGCATGACACTCAAGAACAGCATAAGTCATACAAACGTTCCTGATAGTCTACCTGCAATTTAAAACCACAAGTTTCGAAACAGTCTAACATGCTGCGCCCTAGGCAACTTGGGGAAATTCCTAGATCGCCAGTTACCCCGAAAATCCTAACATATTTTGTGAAAACGTGGTCAATGCACATCAGGAACACACAAAAAAACTAACCCATTTCCTTACCTCTCTTCCATTCACTCCGCCAGACCAGGTGGTTTTGATATCCGAACCTGCAGAATAATGCTCTTCGGGTGAAGTTGGTACATAGGGAGGATTGAAAAGTATGATGTCCACTGATGAAGATAACCTATCGATTAACGGGGTAGCCAACGAACACCGTACACAATCGTAAGTTGTGACCAGCGGCGAAGGGAGATTACACTTGAGCACATGTGTTGCAGCAAGACATGCCTGGAGTCAAGTTATTATGAACTCCTACCAAAATTTTCATACAGCAAATGAAACGTCCGTACAAATATGAAAAGTTGGATTCAGTCCTAGACTGCACAAAAAAGCGCTTATGATACCACTACCGGTACCAACTTCAAGTGACAAATTAGGATTTAGAGCTTTGATGAAGTCGATATCTTTTTCCAAAGCATCCAGAAATAAAAAGGAATCTTCAGATGGAGGATAGACGTCCGCAAATTCTGGATGCTTTAGCACATTTGTGCATGGGGTTTTCATTTCTGTGAACAAACAGTAAACAAATAGGAAAACGGAATTGAGGCGCAAAAAGGCGTGCGAGCAGAAACACGAAACTTACTCTAAGCATCAATAATTTTAAAAATTCACCAGAAGATTCACACGTTTCCATTATCAGTATAAGCAAAATAGTCATTATAACACTGATGAGTAGTCCGGGGATTTGGTTGTTTTGTATCTCGCACCAAGATATGAAACTCGACCTTCAAGTTTTCTTGGTGAATTTCGAATATGCAGCAGGTACGTCAACCGCGTATTTGTTATTACGAACAACCAACAACAGATATTTACAACAATAAGTGGGACAAGCAATTTACACAGCAATAGTCGCATGACACTAAAGGAAGAACATGACAATTCACCATCGTTTCCTGATATCCGCATGTGATGCAACACCCAAGCGGTTAGCGTTGCAAAATCATGTGGAGTGGTCATTCCTTGCACTTCAGCAGGTTTGTGTCGATCACACATAAACATCTTCTGGTCCAAACACAATTCGAGAGAATTTGTTCTGCAGGCGTACTGGAAAAAGATGTCTGGTTCTGCGATCTCCACAACGAAGAGCTTGTGGTGTGTCTTGCCGTAAACCATGGGAGAGAGCTTCACAAGAGAGAAGTCAGATGTATCAAATGGGGCGCGACTGTGGACTGAGAACATCTGCATTTCATTAAGGAGGACAATCTAGATGTGCGTCCAGACATGTTGAAAAGGTAATCATGTTACATAGACCAAAGGCAGTTAGAAAAAAGGTTTCAAATCGGTTGAAATCAACGCGAACAATACACGAAGAGGTTTCGAGAATATCCAGAAGAAATAGTGAAAACTTATCAAAAAACTTGCCAATCTCAGTGGCAGGACAGTTGGGAGGTAAGTAAAGATTACACACCACAACTGAACGAAAATCATTTGAGAATCTGGGTTTGCACCCAACAATTAAGCAACCCATATAAATACTTGAATAATTAAACAGAACGTGCACGGACGCATATCATGAGTCACTGACGTAAGTGATAATGCCCCCACTACACCTTCTGTAACACACGGGACGATTCACACAAGTGAAATGTTCGATTTGGACGACTTCGATGTTCTTATGAGGCCAGGTTTTCTGGAACATAGTGTAGTGACCAGTGATCGTGTGGCGTATTCCGGAATGCTCGGGATGCGCGATCAATTGGTCAACTAATTACGTTACACAGCTTGAGATGGTTGGGTCATGTTCTCCGTATGCCAGCTGAGCGTTTACCCTACCGGGCATTATATACTGAGACCACCAACGATTGGGTAAAACCGCGTGGTGGTCAAGCAACAACGTGGTCACGAAATATGAAGACCTTGACTGCTTCATTGAGCAAAGTGGGTAAGTGTCGCCTGCCTGGATGGGGTCCTCGTGATCACCCAAACCGCTGGTTAGAGAGGCTATCCGAGATGGCGAAGTATCGCAGTCAATGGCGTACCTGTATTCATACCATTTCTAGTTCTTCCGGCTAGTGTTCTTTTATTAATTCTCAACCTTCTTAGTACCTTTTTCTTCTAGGATATTCCACGTCACTGTTGAGGTGAGCGGCGGCCCGAGCCACAGCACCTTTTGGTCAGGCTCATGGCTGTTATGATGATGATGATCGTGTGACTTCTCTAAAGACCCCGGCTGAAACCATGTTTTCCCCCCAGCCTGTTATGTACGCATGATTATGTGTACTCCTGCTGTAGGAGGCCTGATACCAACTCAGTGCCACTTTCCTCAGTCGTGCAACTAATTGCACGCAGCGAACGTTTGGCTTTATCCTAAAAACACTCATCTATTATTCCATTCTTCAAAATCGTTTAACCCGAACCTTTTCGAGCGTTGTTTAACGCACTCGAATGTTCCAAGCACTTTCCGCCTGGCGCGATTTTGAGTGCCGCCGAGTGGGCTGTAGCCCATCTCGTGCCTCTTTTCTTTCTCTTCTTGGTTGCTGCCGTTGGTCCCAGCCTAGGCTAGAGCTAACTACTTATCATGTTTGCAAACATATACGGTTTGTTTCCAAACCTCACTGCGTTTTCTAGTTCCATGCCTGTTGGGACAGCGTTTAGGTTGCTCTTCAAGAAAGACGTATTAAACTGTTAGTGGACGAAGGTTTAGCGTATACCCACTTGTCCATTACAATGGTCATACTCCAGCTGCGTTCAGAATGCTTCACGTTCAACTGATAAGGGAGAACTGCTTCGCCCAAAAAAATCAGCCGTTTCAACACAAGTGATCGAAAATTACCGCAGCTCATATACCGCTAAAATTACAAACGAGTAACGTTTCGCAAACAGCAGATATTGGATGAATATCATCGGCACCCGCTTGTAAGCCTCTTTGAATACTAGAAACTCAGAAGGCTATAACTCCACGATATCTAGCAGATAACAATGCACGTAGAAAAATCGAATGCGTTCGTAAAATAATGATCTACGCATCCACCTATGTGAAAAGTTCCATTCGAAGATATTAGTTCGTAACCACCGGTTAATAAAACCCGTTATCCCTTGAAATAAGTTGCTCATCCTGTCTGAGTTGCGTGGAGGTGCTGTTAGGTTATAATCTCCTCATCATCATCATAGACAGCAATACATCAGTGATTCACACTGATGCTTAACTGCCACACAACCACGGAGAAAAACCAGTATGAGAGTAAAAATAAAAAAGAAAGGGATCTAAATACTAAAAATAGCTACGGCTATGTTCAAACATACAACATCAAGGCGACTACACATTGCAAACAAACAACTGAGCTGTAAGTGAAAGTAAGGCATCATCCTTACGGCTTTCACTGCCCCGCGTAATTTAGTACACTCACTTCACAGATAACTCGGCCAAACAACGACAACATTCACGCCACTGAGCTCAGTTAGCCGCGAAATAGAAAAAACTAAACTACTAGAGATAGCGCTCGGGAAAATGGACGCGCCTTTCTGAACGAGTTGTAGGTTAAGGAGGGAGTTCGTTGGG
>LUCH01018336.1:0-15648 GCA_013368495.1 Paragonimus heterotremus
GTCTGACTGCTCCCTTTGGCCTGTCTGACAAGGTTGCACCTGGAAGGACCGGAGTCTTAGTCAGCATAGCCCACCGGATCAAAACAGTACACAAGCCCGACCACCTCGCCAAGGTAGCAATATAGGTCAGGACGGTGAACAAAAAGCGACCTTGACGGATCAGGGGCCATGGTTTGAAAGTAAAAGGTTTCAAACACGCATGCAGCAAATAGAAGTCAAGCGTATCCGAACGACACTATATCACCCGCAAAAGAATGGGCTAATTGAACGCAACAACCGAACGATAAAGGAATTGTTATCAGCTGAGGAAGGCGACTGACAGTCTGCGTTACCACTGGTGTTATTAGCCCACCGCGTGCCTGTTAAGGCGAGCATAAGGAAATCTCCACTTCAGTTGATGTAAAATAAAACCCCTCGACTTTCGATGAATCAGGACAATGGAATATGGTTAGTGCAGCAATTCCATCAGAGTATTGGTTGGAGAAGAGCCAAACGAAATCCGAAAGAGTTGCAAGCGCACTGGAACCAAACGAAATCCGAAGGAGTTGCAGGCGCACTTGAGTAAACAGCAGCTCAGCGACTCGGCAAGGTTAGAATTTTCAAACCAGAAGAGAAGGTGCAATATCGAGATAGTCGGAACACAGGTGCCAGCGGTCCAGGCTCAAGAAAACTTCCACCTAAATGGAAAAGTCTGCATTTAGTGATTTCCAACCGGGGCCCAGCATATACGATTAAGAGGGACGGCGAGACGAAAATAGTGCATGGCAGTGAGTTAGCAAAGTGGCAAGACATGCCAGCTCAAGGAATTAGAAGATAAATGAGCTAGATTGGAAGGAATTTGTTAGTAGATACAGAGGAATCGAGGAACCTCAGAAGATGGAGGAGTGCTGTTTAACATGTAGCTTCGTTTGTAAGTAGTACGATGCATACATCCGGAGGCTAAAGGACAGGTCTCAACGCCAGGAAGACGAGGGACCAGAAACAACTGTGACAACAGTGTATAAACAGTATGGGGGACGTGCTACCTGGGTCAATGACAATGCACTGCTGCCCAATGTGTGTGGACACACGTTAGCTATGCAAATGAGTGTAAGCGTTCGTGGTTCTGTTTCCACACAACTTGTACGGAATTTCATGCAATAAATAGCTTCGCAGACAAGCGTTTTTTCAGGTCACATGGCTATGACACAAAATCCCCAACGACTGCTCTTTTGCAACATTACTGTTTTGTCTGTCATAATCGAAAGATAGAAAGCGATGTATAGAACTCCGGTCATCGGACCATTGGTTGTTCATTAGAATGAGTTACAAACCCCCATTTTCAACCTCACGAAGACGTTCACATCAACAGGATGACTATCGAATCTGACGGTCATGAAAGGCTTGATGGGTATGCTGGATGACTCTGAACAGGAAAACCGACTTCTAGTGCATCATTAACCCTGAGCTTTGCATTGTCATTGTAACTGTTAGATCATGTAGGCAGTCGTTATCTCGGATAATCGAACAGTAACGAGTTCACAATCAAAGCACTAATACATATTACTAGCCCATTTTAGTATATACAAATTATTTCACAATTAATTGCGCTAATGGTCTTTTCCTTCTCTTTCTATCATTCTTTAACGTTTTTCCCCTTTTTTCGTAAGTCATGAGTAAGGCTAATGCTGATAAGATGTTGGTTGCTTTGCTGCGACTGATGGAAATTAAAGCCAAGCCCCACATCTAGCGGTAGTACCACCCTGTCAGACGCAATGACTCACATGAAGTCTATTACTATTTGTTTCATCTCTTCCTCTCTATTTCTCTCTCATATGTGCACTAATGCGTAGAGGACAACGAGCAATCGTAGCCCGTGTCTTTTGAACATATGGTGTTGGTGTATGCAGGTTCCTAGACATGTAACGCAATCCAGTTAGCGTTCCAATCCAATTCTGATAAGGATTTTCCTGTATATTCGAAAAATCCGGAGGCACTGATATCTGGTCAGATGGACGTCGATATTTGCTTGAACGATAACCAGTTTTGAACAACGGGATTCGAAGGTTCGGGTAGAGTAAGCAAGCGAGGATGGAAAAGGTGCCCCGGTCTGATATATAACGTACGCACTAACGTATGGATTTACAAACTTTGTTACTCTCTTGGACTCTTAATTACGACATCATTGCCTCCTCAATTTATTAAACGCAACTTCACTGCTCTACTCATTTAACGTGTATCACACGAACATTGAAGCCAGACCAGTAGCAACTAAACATATCAGGTAGATTCTAATCTAGATCTAGATATGTGCTCAAACATCAATGTGATGTCTAGGTTTGGTGCAATCATCAGCTTGTCAATATCAAAGCTGAAAGATATTCAAAAAAGGTAGTTGATTCCTATATTCAGACATTTCAGGCACCTCCTAAATTATAAAGAACAAAGGGCAGTCGAGGGACAGTCAAAGGTTAGTTCTATCTAAGTCGTCGCGATATTTGTCGTCAAAACCTGAACTTCTGGTCACATACCTGGAGGATTAGATCAATAGTTAAAAGTTAAATGAAACTTAATTAAGTTGGCCATGACAACTATCAGTGAAACGACAGACCCCTACGTACTACCTACTGGTATGGATGTCAGACATTCTAAACCATGTCTCGCCATTCTCTTTCTCGTAGGCGTGAACCGACATTGACAGAATCAGAATGAGCAGTAGAAAATAAGACCGCGTGCAAAGCATGTGAAGACTTCCTCTATGTGCTAGTATGTGTCAACGTGCCTGTGTGCACCAATGACGTCTCAAGGGGGAATCACAGGCGAGTAAACAGAAATCATGTCCGAATCGATCATATCAGCCAACTATGAGATTGAAACAATGTGTGGACTAGCTTTCGTTCCACTGAACAGTACAGGAGAACAGGAAGCACATCTACCGGAAGCAAAACAGTGGACTGGTTTTAGTCATTGCGACTTGAGTCAGCAAACCAACGGATGCTTGCTTATTACTGACAAACGTCGATTCAAGAGGTAACCTGTCTGAAGTATATTTTCACAATCTACGAATCTAGTAGTGATAATGCGTAACCAAGGGGGCGTGTGCAAGTACATATGGAAATTCGCGAAAATACTTTCCTACTCAGATCCTATTCAGGTCACTGTTGAGGTGAGCGGCGGCCTAAGCCACAGTACCTTTTGGTCAGGCTCATGACTGTTATGATGATGAAATAACCGTAGTAAACGTTGAACATCTTTTTTGTAATGTTACTCCTCTGACCGCACACTTCCTCAAGTATCATGTCTGACTGCAAGACGTCACGACATCGATCTTCTTAACATGATTGAGGAACTCCTCAAAAAACTAGCAATCCAGGGGCTTCATTTGCTCACTCGAAGTATGCTAATGTTCGTTGTCACTCGCTGTGAGGTGCGGATCGTGCGATTCTTGTAATCCAGACGGGCATACGAAGTGCCGCAAACAAAAGCTCTGCAGATGGCTCCTCGATCATTACAACAATCGCTTACTAATTACTCGTTGTCTAACATGGTGAAGACAAAAGTCCAACTAATTTGGAAAAGATAACATTGAACTAAAAAGAATGTTAACAAAAATAAACTGGAAAACACGGTAGGGCAAGGAGTGCCATAAACATGCAGCAGGGATTGACAAATACCGAACAGTTTTGAGAACGTTGTTGTTGTGCAGGTTAAGAAGAAATTACAGTCTGTGCTATTAAGATTAATAAAGGTAGCAAACCCCCAACAATCAACCCCTAACGGAAAGTTTGGATGGTATCATCTAAACTGAAGCATTATCATGAAAAAAGATTGTGGATACGTAAACTCTACCAAAATCCTGCTGGCATTTTTGACAATTAAATTACCCGATCATCCAAAAACATATTCCTCCGTAATAAGTTTTACTGAAAAAAAGGGAACGTACTTAGGCACGAGTCTCGTCTTGACTTTAAATTTCACACCTTCGGTTCACCATCCATCGTAATCTAGTATCAGGTTTGAGTGCATTTCTATTAGATTGATCTGATGATAGGTTATGTTAATTATCCAGTTTTACACCAAATGTGTTTGCTTTTTGCACATTTGGGAAGTCGGATAACAAACGTACACATGAACCTCTGTACCACATGGACGCAAACAACTTTGTGTTTAAAGGCTGGATACTCGAATCAAATTGTAATTGCAAAACAGATGGTCGATGGTCTACGATGTCTTTGTAACAAATCACCATGAACCAACTAAGGAACCCCCAGTATGCTAGTTTAGAAAACAGTGGGGTGTAAAACACGAAACCGAAACGTCTAATCGGTTTAATAAACAATTAAAAATCTTACGACGGTGTGTAGGTGATAATTTTGTGGGCATGAAACTAGATCAGAAGAAACTAATTTTTGAAAAACACCTGGAAAATCCGCCTCACAACGAGATGGACGCAAGAGTTAGAATTAGGCGATAGCCAATTACCATTTCTAGGCTGACTAGTATGCAGGATCAAAGACAGTGATACGCCAGTGGTTCTCATTGATTCTTAACTGCCATGCAGCCATGAAGAAAAAGCAGGTCCTAGTCAATGAAAAAGTCAAAACTAAGAGTTGCAAGAGACCAGCGCTGAACAGTGTCACTCAAGCAGAGGGCTCTAGACAATTTAGTAGTTCACTCTGGGAGGGACTACGTTCAGCTTAAGTCATAGGAGACTGTTCGTGCATTGTATTGGAAAGTGTGTATCTACGGAGGATATATCCAATACAGACTTCTGAACTTAGTAAACGTGGTTCTTGGACAGAAACTCATCTACCTGGGATTTTTAATGGGAAGAGCAATGTATAACTTAATGCATGTTCAATGCAGTGCGCGCATGCCGAATGGGTACAATTCAACGAAAGGATTAAGACGATATTGGGAAGTCACTACGGCAGAAACGCAAGTTCGTCATGGCGTATGGCTACAAATTTGGAGCTCAGTAAGACTGAAGTCACGAAGTCTAAAACATAAACACTTAAGCACGGATATCTGAACGCCTGATGTTAAATATCATTCACCGGATGGTCCTTGTTGATAAGATGTTGCCGTTTGATAACTTTCATGCAACACAAACAATGTTAGACACTATTCCCCACTCTTCTGAATGCCTCGAAATTCGCTTTACAGCCTCAAAATGCAAAGTGCTTTTGCAGAATTGCCGTGACCACGTAGATTTATCGTTAGATAATGAAATCGTCGAGGTTGTTGACTTTTTTTTATGTACCTGAGAAGCTGCATCAGTAGCGGGAGCGGTGCAGAGAGTGAAACGGAAGCGCGTATCTCTAAGGCCAGGGCGGTGTTCGCTAGTCTGGAATATCTCTGGCGACAGAGTGGTATCTCTCTGATGCTCAAAGGTCGAGTGTGTAAGGCGACAGTGATAGCTGTGTTAGTTTACGGCAGCGAAACCTGGCCGTTCAGGGTAGAAGAAGTGAACCATCTTCAGGTATTTGACCACCAATGTCCGCGTTCGATCGTTCGTATCGGGTGACACCAGCGAGTAGGCAACAAGAAGGTTAGAAAGCGGGTATTTGCTAGTGATTGTCAAACAAGTTCCTTCGTTCGATCTTTGCATTTGCACAAACCTAGATGGTTAGGTTATGTACTAAGAATGCCAACTAGTCGTCTGACACATTCAGCACTATTTTCCGACACCGCGACCAACTGGCATAAGGTACGAGGTGGAGAGATGATGACCTGGCGTGGACAAAGGAAATCGCTCACGAAGGGGTTGGCTACTGTAGATCGGGTTCGGTTCCCAGGATAGGGTCTTTGCGACTCACAGATTCGGTGGTTGGAGACGTTAGGTGAGATGGCGGCTAATCCAACTCAATGGCGTGAGTTATCTATAGAGTGATGACCAGGACCGTTAAAGTCGTAAGGACGTTGTCTTGCTGATGATGCCCTATTTTCCCTTACAACTCGGTTGCTTGTTTGCAAGATGTAGGCACCTTGATGTTAAATGTTTGAATACAGACGAACCTATTTTTAGTAGTTAGGTCCATTCCCCTTCTTTTAATTTTTTCCCTTTTGTACGGGGTTTGCCTTATACTTCACCGTTGTATGGCAGTTAAACATTGATGAGAACCACGGACGTATTGTTGTCTTTCACGATGATAATGAGTCGTATCCTGTAAAACATTTGCTGCCGTTCAAAACTCCATATAGAACAGGAAACTAGTCACGATGGGATTAAATGGTCAACCGAAAGTTTAGGAGGTTCACGAAGAACGAATTAACATTCTGAACAATTTTGTGAGGATCTTCGAACATGGAGGTAGGATTATGTGAGGTGTACTCTACAGAGACATTTTTACAAATCTCATCGATTGAGATAAACGGACTGTGATCAGTAGGCATGTATTAATTCAGACGAATGTAAAATCGGCTGCAATAAGAATAACACGCAAAACTAATCCAGTTTGGATAAGCCGTCATGTGGTAAAAACAAGGAATTCAAATATTAAACAGGTCGAGTAAAGAAATACCAATGCAGCCAGTATCGAGCTAACAGTGAAGCACGCGGAAATAAACGGAAGCTAATTGGGTAGTTTAAGAATGAGTTTGAGACAGAAGGAAGTACATTTATGTAGACGATATAATTAGAATTGCATAATAATAATAATAATAATAATAATAATAAACACTTAGCACACAATATAACCTCGTGATTATTAACCTTTAACACTATAGTAGTGATAGGTTAATTACTATCTGTTTTACACAAAGAAGGTTTATAACGGCTTGCCGCATGTCTCATACTAAATAAAACTGACTATATAGCCAAAATGTCACGAATTCCGACAGACTGCTCAAAAACTCTGTCTCGATGCTGAGCAGAAAGATTTTAGTCTTTTGAAAAGGAAGTCACCGATTGTCTCTGGAACCTACGGAAGGGCGGTTTGATTGGTAAGAAAACCTAATGTTAACTCCTACCGGAAGGAGCCCACATACCCAAAATGCATGGAGCTTACCAGAAACTCACATATCTGGCATACGTTTGAGATCTATACTATCGACGGTCGATTCGCTGCACCATGAACTGGCCCAGCTGCTCTTCTGACTGTTGGAACCACTACGTAACATAACTTGAAAGACAAGTTTTCACTTGTTGATCCCCTAAGAGATCTCAAACTAGAGAACAAGATAATGGTATCTTCTGTTGTAAAACCGCTCTTTACATATGTTCCGGTAACCGAAGTGATATCCACTATTAACGTGTTTGTAGCACAGCATAACATATTCCTTACACTACCTTTGTTCGAAATTCGTAGGCTATTCTCTTGTACCTGTGGCCTATGAATATTTAGTTTTTCTCTAAAGGTAAATTTTACCGACAAATTGACGGTGTAGCGATGGGAAGTCCACTGGGGACCGCACCCGCCAAATTTTTATGGCGCACTTAAGAAGACAAGCCGCAACGACCATTAACTCCACAACGCTTTATAAACAATGTGTTGACGACATTCTATGTGTGACTAACGACGACACGCCAACCAAATCTGTACACAACTCAATAGGCTACACCCGATAATTCGGTTCGCCGAAGAAGTTCAGGAGAATAACAAACTTCTCTTTTCATATGTAGAAATGTATGTGAACGATGATGGATGCATCATGAGAGGAGTGCATAGGAAGCCCTCTTGCACGGAGTGGTATAATCATTTCAACAGTTTTACATCAACATCTCCCAAACGTTCGAACCCTCTTCAGTTAGATTCCCAGAATTTGCTCACTATAAATAATCGGGAAAGAATCAGCTCTTGTACACCAAAAACAGCGGCTACTCCGCGAGCTCTATCTCGAAATACGCTAGAGAAGGGACATGTAATTCAAATGGATAAAGCTTTTCGTTTGTTGTGTCACCCAACCAATAAGCACATTTTATCTTTTACTGAGGCCGTTGTGTACAAAAGCAAATGGTAATTAACCTATCACTACCATGGTGTTAAAGGTCAATAATCATGAGGTTCCATTGTACGCTAAGCTTTTACTATTATTATTATCATTATTTTGCTATTCTAATCATACTGTCTACATAAATGTACTTCCTTCTGTCTCAAACTCATTCTTAAACTACCCAATTAGCTTCCGTTTATTTCCGCGTGCTTCACTGTTAGCTCGATACTGGCTGCATTGATATTTCTTTACTCGACCTGTTTAGTATCTGAATTCCTTGTTTTTACCACATGACGGCTCATCCAAACTTGATTAGTTTTGCGTGTTATTCTTATTGCAGCCGATTTTACGTTCGTCTGAATTAATGCATGCCTACTGATCACAGTCCGTTTATCTCAATCGATGAGATTTGTAAAAATGTCTCTGTAGAGTACACCTCACATAATCCTACTTCCGTGTTTTGTGAGGATCGTGGAAGCCAATGACAGTTACACCGCTTGCCTGAAAATGAAAAGTATATACCGGAAGGTTGTCAGCTGATTTGAAGTTTACATGCCCTGGATCGCAACGATAACGTTCATTACCAAAACTCAATAACTCGAAAATTACGCATATTCTTAGCTTTGAGACACATTGGTGAGTGATATGGCTGAGACTACCTTTGGTCTTGATAGTGGTTCCCGAAATAATAAATGAACGCATACAAATGCGCGAAAAGAAAACACGTAGAAACAGAAGCTCTTATACACAAGTCAACAACCCTGCGGACACAAACTTGTCACTAACTGCAACACATTAACCAGTTCGAAAGCGTTTCCCACTTGTGTTAA
The DNA here is from genome assembly GCA_013368495.1 of Paragonimus heterotremus. NCBI lineage: Eukaryota > Metazoa > Platyhelminthes > Trematoda > Plagiorchiida > Troglotrematidae > Paragonimus > Paragonimus heterotremus. The sequence goes on from LUCH01018336.1 coordinate 8,745, forward strand.
GGTCGTGCAATTCCCAAACTGACAGACAGTCTCTTTCAACCTCGATCATAAAACTGGCTGAAGCTTTGACAGCCCGCGAACATGTCACTGCCCAGTCAACCTGCGGCTTTCTACCGTCAGTAACCAAACTGAGCAATCCATAGTGCAGCAGACGTTCGATCAACACACGGAGTACGTGACTTAGAAAATACATGCCGCATTTTTATTACTCCGGGTATCGGGAACCTCTCCATTAAACGCCAACAAGCAAGCTGATCAATGGAGACAATGACAGTTCACTATCGAAAGCTTGTGCACATCTTCCAAACAAATGCATTGGGTTGTTGGCCCTCAAAGTAAGGCCGAACGCACGCGCGCATTGTAAACCCACTGGTTAATCAATAAACGGATATGTTTACGGCGCCGTCCATGGCGAAGCTTCGCTAATGTACCAGGTGTCTTTGGCAACCTTGAACAGCCAACTTAACTGTGTCAAGAACTACGCGATACAATAGACTGCTTAACCTCAGTGCGCCCTGCAAAATAAGAAGAGATTTGGCTGAACGCCGTTAATTTACGAATTAAAAATTCATTTGTCCTCTTTTATCGCACGACTACGCCATCGGACGATTGACAGCGTCCAAGGATCCACAATAACAACGCATACAACCAACTATACTGGCGTATGTCCAAGCCTCATCCACCATGACAATCCACGTTTGGACCTGAACAGGACACTACATCCAGTTGTAAATTAGGAGACGATTCTTCAATGGTAGGCACAGTTGCACAGCTAGAATAGCAATTTAAAAAAATAATATTCCTGGTCAGTTTTTGGGAAAGACAAGGGGCCTGATGTATCCGAAATGACTTACACGACCTCCAGGGAACATGTAGGGGTTACGATTACGCTAGAAGAAACCAACCGTGAACCGGTGAATTAACAAAGCAACAGGGCCAGATGCGTTCCATCCGATCACAAAGAAACTATAAGAGCCTTTGATGGCACGATATAGTGAATCCCCCGTGAATACAGTAGTTCCAGGGGACTGGGAGATGGCAGCGGTAGTGCTCCTATACAAAATGGTAGATGGAGGAAGATGTCCAACTATCGCGTAACGAGTTCGACAAGTGTGCCAAAGAATTATAAGACGAGTGTGATCCCATTTTATTTAACACAAACGCATTACCTATCAGAACATGGGTTCCTGAAGGGTAAACCTTGTCTGACGAGCCCCCTCTTGTGCACTTACAAAATCATGGAAATTTCCGACAAGGGTAAGGTGAACGTCAGTCGACTGTGTTTTTGAAGAGGCTTTTGAGTCTATGGAGCACTGTTACCAGGTGATGAAGTAGGTGAATGGCAGAGCCCCAGTACCTTTCGGGCAGAACTGTAGGAATAAGGATAATGGATGCCGAGTACAATGTTGATCACCCGAGGAATGTATCCAATTGTGTAAAATGATGAGGGAGTTATGATTTACCCGTGAGACAACTGATAAACCGGAGAGAACGCAGACAAAACGGAGGAGAAATCAGGTTGTTAACGAAGGTCAGTTGCAGAACGGGACTGGAAACAGTCCTTTCTCTGAGTTAGATCCTTTTGGAACCAGTTGCTCAAAGAGAAAATACCTCCAGTGACCGCAGATGGGTTCCAAAAAAGGCTTGAACAGTGTTAGGACAGGATGCTGAGAGGCTTTTGGGTTGGCGCACTCTGTATAGTTCCTCCCTATTCATTGGATTTAATCCACTTTAGTACTCTTGTTTGTCAGGATAGTAGGTATTCCTCACAACTATTACTGGTGTTGGTTCTAACACGAACTTAACCTAACGACCTTTTAGTCCGAACAGCAAACCCATTACTACAAACTGAACGTACCACCTAAACACGGCAAGGGACTGGTAGGTTACAAAGGTGTGTTTGACGACGCATCAATTAATTGTAAATGTGTGAGGTAAAATAACCCGTTCGTCTTGTCGATACGGCAAGGCTAATAACGGGACCTGAAGCAACTCTGAAAGGCCAGGCAGTTGTGGTAATCAACGATCATATAGCTTGTTTAGGGACTCCGGCTGCAGTCATACCCATCCGCTAGCTTGTACTCTACGTAAGCTTCCAAGCTTCCAGTTACAGAAGGCCTGATGTGGGTTCAGCACTACTTTTTTCAGTCGTGCAACCAATTGCACGCAATGGATGGTTGCTCATTTTCACAGACTTTTTCACCATTCTGGCCGTCAAGGTTGATCTGTTTGCACACTTCTGACTATCATTTAACATACTCGAAAAATCTAAGCGCCCTTCTCCTAGTACGTCTTTGTATCGCTGAGTAGGCGTGACTCTACCCCATACTTTCTCCCTCCTTATTCTTTACGTGGTGCCACTGAACCCAGACTAGGTTAGATCTAAATACTTATCGTATGTCCAAACAGTGTTGGAAATAAATGGTTTACATCCAAACCCTATCCATTTCCTTTGGTTCGACGGCTGTCGGGAGCACAAGTCAATTATCCTTCTCGAAAGGCGTTAGATAACGAAAGACAAACGCATAGCAACTTGTTCACTACTCAGTTCCACGAGGTAGTTCGGAGGGGGCAGGTGTGTTGGGATGTTAGACTCAAGCGTAATGCTTGAACTACTGAAATAAGGTCATTACTGAAACGGAAACTTGGACTATCTATGGACTGTTCGCTGTGAAAGGCGGGGCACAAAACAGTCCTACCACCTTCTACCCAGGATCGTGTTGGATTTTGATTGAGAATACTGACTTGTAACGTAACGTGACGGTACACTGAATTACAGCAAACGTCGTGGCAAAAAGACGGCAAGTTCATTTTTATAAACGGTGATAAAAGCTTGACATTTTTGCCGATAAATTCTGACAAGGGGGTTGCTTTCAGTTGTTGGCGGCAGTCACACGGTCATAATCTACGGGCATAGTCAGTTATTCAAAGCGAATCCCGTCATTTATAGGTCTACAGGCTTAAAATAAATGTATTTGACAACAGTTTAGCAAGTCATTTACAACGTTCCAATTATGCATTGTTTTCCGCTGTAACCAAGCATAGTTCAATCCTGTGATGGTGTATTCTTTCCGAAGCAAGGAAGAACAGATTTAACAATCGTGCACGGAGTTTGTCTCATGGAAGAGTCTCAAGGTGTTTTGCAACGAGGACAATGTGTTAGGTAGCAATTCACTTGCACCCGACCCGTGTAAACGAGAAAACACCCTACCACGGACTATTCGAATTAGGTCTATGCCCTGATTTCTGATGCGAAAACATCGTAAAGGTGCTTAACTAAGTTATTCGGACTATGGTTTTAATATATAATGCACAAGGAAAAGGTTCATCGAAGGTATGGTGGTTGACGGGATACCTTAGGGACCACTACCGTTTTTAACGTTCACCAATGATGTAACTAAAAACCAGGTGTCCCTGCTACATGTTTGCTAGTTACGTGAAGGTTGTGGAAAGTCTTGATAACACGGGCATGAAGGAGGACCTGGATATTGTTTAGAGAGAGAGAGAGCTACCTTTATGTGTAGACAAGTACAGTCAGCTGCCCCTTGAAAAACAGTCAGGGTTGGTCAGATCCCTTCGTAGGAAGGATGGGGAGACAGGTAAACCAGAGATGGCTGAAGGATCAGGATTGCCCACGGCAGAGAATTTTAAAGTCTCCAAGTAGTAACTGGAGGCAGCAAAAAAGTAAACAGGACGTTGTACACGCCGCACTTTAAGAAAATCCGAAACACTGTTGGCGCTTTATAAAGAGTACGAAGCCACATCTAGAATACTATGGGTGGGTCAAGAGTCCTAATATGGTAGAGGACATTAAGGTACTTGGGAAAGCCCGAACGCGTTTTACATGGCTGACGAAAGGAATGTGGTATAATGTATATGAAGACAGGCTAAGAAAACTCGATTCTTTTTATTCCGCACGAAGGAGAATAAGACGAAACCCTATAGAAACCTTTAAAATTCTCAAATAGATAACCGGAGTTGAGGTGGAACTTCCGTTCAGAATACACACTCAAGTCGCTTAAGCGACTTGAGTCATAAATTTCGTGAGGAATCGCTCACGGAAAATAAACTGAACTGAACAGGCTGAAAGGCAAGCGCAAAAAAAGATAACAATCAAGTCCAAAGTCAGCACACAAGAATCAAGTGTGACTTAGATATTCAATTGATTTGTAAGTGAGCAAAACCGACGTTTGACTAAAACTGCCTGACTGACGAAGTACCCTACATAACTTAAGGGAAGTACACATTTTCACTTGATGTTAAAATAATGACTAAATGTAATTTTACGTTTCACCTAACTCGGCAAAGCTAAACATGAGACTGACCGACGAACGGAAAGGGAACCAAACAACCATCAAGAGAATCTCACTTCATGCATCGGCGAAATCGTTCAGTCTTCCAGATAACGATTGACCACACGTATCAGTCCAACACAGAGGTACATTCCAAACCAAGTACGCAGAATATGCGACGCCGTCAGTGGACGTGCGCGTGAACACCGACAATCTATTCCACTACGGGGACAAGCCAATGGCGATGAAGTCTCAAATCAGCTATGTTCTCATTGGTTCTTATCGTTTGGCATTGGCAATATTTTCAAGGTCCGACAAAAAATACGAAATGAGTAACCACCGTGTACGATAAGTTCAGTAGGTTGCTTGCATATCTTCAGAGGTGAAACTAACGATCTCAAAATATAGGTCTTTGTCGTGATTGGAAACAGCGTAAGGAAAGAATTGCTGTTTGTGGAAGGCTTGAGGGGGCCCCCAGCCATGGCCCCGTCGGCCGCTTTTAGCCTTCACGGTAAGAAACTGCTTAGTAAGTCCACTGTCAAGCAAAATAACGCTGGAATTAAGTCACTACAAATTCATTGAGATTCAAATAATTACAAGTCAAAGATTGCATGTCGCGACTCAAGTCTTATGTCGCAGGCCAGTGTCCAGTTTGGTGACCGCCTCCTGATCGAGCTCGATGGGGAGTACATCTTCCCTCAAGGCGGTTTGCACGATGCTGCAGCAGTCCTTTATAAATCCCATCACCCGTTCGAAATGCTTCCCTGTCTAGGCTTGAAGTTGTCTGTTTTAACACCTTTGTCATCGCCATTTCTCGATGGTAGGCGAAAGGTGGATTAAACCATATCCAGGTAGACAGATCCTTCTTCAGATCGATTTTCATGTTGTATACTATGTCGAATGCACTGTGCGACACGACGGCGTTACTGGATTGTCCACCAAGTTATGTTTGCGCACTAACTGTCACTCAAAAGATACTCCGGTCATCTGACCACCACTTAATCGCGTGAAGATCAATCTGTAGTGCACTCAGATCAGTAGCATTTCAGATTTTAGTCAATCACTGTAGTCAGGTACGTTTTGGAAAACGATGGGTAGAAGGTCGTTAATGCAAATAGAAAAAGAAAGAGGCCTGAGAACTGACCTATGAGAAGGTCCTGCAAAAATCAGGGAGGGAGGCGAAGGTTCTGGCCGGGTGTTTTCTGTAAACGTCCTTCTACCGAAAACAGATGTGATCCAGCTAAAAACCTCTCGTTGGATGCCGTGGACTTCCAGTCTGTGTTTGAGAAAACTTTACGGAACACAGTCGGATGCTTTAGCGAAACCGAAGTAACTGGCATCTGAGACGAAGCCATTGCCTCCAGCTCTCGTCGGACTCACCACCAAGAAGAGCATACTTATTACGCATGACAAGTTAGGAAGATAGGTGTACCACGTAGAGGAAGAAATACTTCCTCGGGAAGTGCATCAGGATGGGTCGTTTTGGTAAGCGCTGTATAACCTTGCATGGAGTGCTAGTAAGAATTATTGACCGGCAGCCAGCAAAAGTGCCGAATTCCCGCCTTCATAGTTGGTCTGATCGTGGCCCCCTTGCATGTCATGTGGAAAATGTCTATCTAAAGTGTCCGTTTGAAGAGCCTGCGTTGGGGTTCTGCCAGATCAACCGCCACTTTTTGGAGGGTCCAGTGGTTTATCCTATCCTCACTCGTCGTACTCTGCGAGGAGTAAATTTGAATAAGTAGTTTTCACCGTTCGATAAAGGAGAAGCAGCGGTAATGCGCGACCGCGGAAAACTTCGGATAGGTAGAGTGAGGTGTCAGTTTGGTGGTAAATCGTTGCACACCACGGAAAACTGCTTCTTGAGTATCCCAAAGACCACTTTTGGGTTGGACGAATCCTCCCCATCCGGCAGTCGTAGCGGAAGAGCTAAAGGCTTGTTCCTTCTAAACGGAGGCATATATTTAGATAAGAAGCGTCTGGCGGCGTAAGATCTCCGTAGAATTTTTTTAAACGAACCCATTAGATTGGCATACTTCTCGCTTACGTCTGATTTCAACTGTGCATGTCCTTTAAGTTATCTGTAAGCTTGCGCCTCGTGGATAAGCGGAGACGATGTGGTCTACGCCAAAGAGGTGAGTGAATAGAGATACCACACAATTTCTGCGGTACAAGTAAATAATAAATAAATAAATAAATAAATCCACCTTCTGAACTGCATTTTGAATTGTATGACAAATCAAGTCCAAAGGGTCATAGTCAAGGAGGGATGAATCATGATACATTTGGTTTATATTTGCACTATACCGTAGGTAGGAACAACCACGTGATAACGTGGACCGTTTTCTATCAGGAATACTATCAGGGAAACATGCCAAACAAATATTATTCAGATGTATAACTAACCAACAAAGGTGGCGATGTAGCTTTCATACGGAAATAGTGCGATATCTCATGCACAGTGCAATGCAAACGCAACGCAGTCGAAAATTACAAATTCAGTCACATCTCCAAAACAACGCCGAATTAGAGGTTTCTGCAAAGATGAAGGCAATTATCCGTTTCACGGGATTCGCCTTGAAGGTCGTTCAAGATAGAAAACGGTCCTTTTGGCG
>LUCH01018337.1:0-16064 GCA_013368495.1 Paragonimus heterotremus
TGTCAGGGTTTGGATAAGCGGTGAATCGAATAGATTTTCACCACAGTGATACATTCGATTGACGATTCTAACTCGTGCACTGTCTGTTGGGCCAGCTTAACCGAAACGAAATCCGTCGCCAGCTTCAACAGAGTCACAACAGTTCCAGCTTTCGCGATTTTCAGGTAACAGTATTTGATTTGGCAATCGACAGATGCCACAAGGCAAGCCACCGCGCCACAATCGGTCTTGGAAGCGTGGCTAAAGATATACAACTGGAAGTGGCTACAATGCTCCACCCATCTGTGTTTAATTCGCCTTCGTAGGCAGAACCGGTAATGCCTAGTAGTGTGACTATCTTCTTTGTCCACAAAGCTAGTTCTTCACCTTCGACAAAATGGTCCCACGACACATGCAGTTAACCTGGTCGCTGAAGTATCCTTCAGGCAATTGCTGTAATGGGCGTAACGTCTCTCAGTGAAACGCAAATCGAAAAACAGGAAAGTATATTCTTCCAAGTAAATGGCTTGTTTAGTGATCCAACACTGAACCTGTAAGTGTCAGCTGTTAGGTTCCAACTCACTCCGAACGCCCTCTGCACATTGTGCTTGCCGTGATTAAGTTAGGGTATAGTTACCACATGCTCTGATTCAAATGACAGTGACATTAGCTACTAGCCGTTGTTTGCCCACGCTGTGGAGTTGAAGGTGCTTCTCGCCAATAGGGTCTTCAGCTGGTTAGCAGAGTCTTCAGCGTTATCAACTATTTTCATGCTGTATAAACAATCGTCTACATGGAAGCTTTTCTTTGCGATCTATCAACTATCCTTTTCATGATGTTTGGGTTGCTTGAAATCGTTTTTCCTAAAGCAAACTCAGCGCAGCTAGAAAACGAAGTATCACCGAACAGGTGAACGCACACAGGGCTCTCTGTGGGAGAGCGTTGCATCTCACCGTTCAAACACTGACGAAACCTTGATGTGTCGCAGTCTTCCTGTGGTCTGTGAAGTCAATGTAACGTTGTTCCCTCGTCTGCCACGACCACAATTTTCTCTTGACCAAATCGTAGCAACATGCAAACTGGGGAATTCGTTGGATTCGGTCCTGAAAGCAGTCGTCCGGTTGAGGACTTGCTTGCATTATTTGTTACGCATACGAAGGCCATTCGCAACCCCTGCAGCTAAGCACGACGGAACACAAGATGGTGCGGTGGACATCGTCAATAACCAATTGTCTCGACCTCAGAAGCTAACTTTGCGTGGCTCCGACTGATGTACACGCCCATTACACGTGAATAGTGCTGTACCAAATTACAGTACTTCATGAGACGCTCTCTTAGCATGTACAAGCATCTTAGAGCAACATACCTGCTATCAGGTGGCGGTAAGAACCCGGAAAGCCAAAGCACAGTTACCTCAAATTGGCCGTCAGTTCAGCGTATTAAGGTCTCCGCAAGTCCACTGGTCTTTCGATCATCCACAAATTCCCATACGGGGCCTTGTCGGCATGATCCAGGCCATCTCAAAGCTCCAGTACTTGTCAATACCCCGCCGCCCTTGCGTCTACTGACCTACCAGCTGTGCCCAACCGCACCCATCCTAGGACTGTCATAATCACGTCGCACTCGACCAAAACACCGATGTTAAAGTTGGATTCGGAACGGAACGATATATTCCGTAGAGATCTTGACAACTGCTGAATTTTCAGATAAAACGTAGCTAGCTGAGCCGACCTCTTCACTGACAACGCCTGTTCAGTTTGGATCACAATCAATGTAAGTAACGTCTGATCTGAGGGCTAGCAATTCAGACATAGTTTCTGCTTTCAGCCTGTATGGTTTCAGCTCTCTAGCCCGTTTGTGTTCAATGCTTAGCGACTACATAACCGTCAATAGGAGCGCAATCCGATCCGTTGTCTGCAGACGCACAAGTTCAAACGGTATTTCTTCCATAACGTAAGGCAACAGGAATGATGGCCAAAGCAACACCAGGTCTACCTGTAAATGTCTGAGGTGTACCGTACGGATGAAATCCAAATACCGGGTGACTGGTAACAATAGACGGTGTCTCAACGGCAGTGACAGGTGAGTTATAATATGCAGTGGTGTTTCAGTCCGCATCCTTGGGCCCTGATGTTCCTGTGTGATATGCATTCCCTAGTCTTGTGGTTGGATACCAAACACTGGACATAATATTCTAGTTCGCACGATTCTGAGCCGGTGCCCTGTCTACTTACTAAGAAACAGTGAACAATGAACATGAAAATGAGCGTCCTCGCAAACGGAACAAATAGAGCAAAAACCACACATGTTGCTCAAGGTCATACCATAACGTCGCGTAAACTGAATGTCCTTCTCGATGCAAGATGGGGTCGACCATGCCTTCGTCTGACAGAGACCACCAATTAATTCAAACTTCAGACTTATTGTCGGCCCACCTTATCTCGTGCAAACGGCGCCGGCACGTTCTCCTAGGTATCGTGCTAAACCTGCAAGCACTGTCACATGATTATTGCGAATTAGGATTCCAGCTCCGCCTGTGCGTTGGAAGGGCAAATCAAAGAGTAATCTATGAATGATAGTTTCAGTCGTTCCGTTTGATTTTAGTTCGGAGTCGTAATTAGGCTGTCGCGGCTTTGACTCACATGCTGCCATCTGTCGAGCTAATTAGGATAACGCCGCAAAGTCGCTGTCAGTCAGACGCGGACCAAACGGAAGTTCATCAGTATGTACTTTCTCCATCAAGTGGTTCTGTCCAAACCGTTTGCGAAGAATCTCTTCCGCTAAGTAGCTTCGGCACTCTCCAAGAATGGTACAATGTTGAATTTGGGTTCTCTTCGACCCATCACAATATTGCATTGGGTGATCCAATCTGGCTTCGTTATCACTGGCCTTATTTTGGACACCTGTTCTGGATAACTTCATAGAGGACTAATGTGGCCTGGAGTTAGAAGCGGTCCCCTTTTCCACTCGTCCGAATAGGTCTGCCCGGCGTTCAGTCTTGCAGTTGAAAACGAATATTTCAAGAGGTGACTTTTTCAGATCGCCTGGGGGTTTACATCCATATGCGTCACTGTCAGGCGTTCATGGTTGTTATCTCATTTTTCCAGGTTGTGTCCATTTTTCTAAACCCTGCAAGTGAAGTTCTCCCAATTTTACCTCCACCTCTCCGTCGATGTCTAGCTGACTCGCAGGAAGATTTGCAAGCGCATTGCCGGCCGTCGAATACCGTGAGATTTCCACAGGTTCGAGGTCTTTTGTTTTCTAGGAAATAATTTCACAGAAATCCGTAAAACCTGCTTCGCGTTTTTCAGGAGTCACATGAATACCACTAAAAATTAGTGTCCCAAGGTAAAGCCAAACTAATGACGACCGCACAGCAACTGGGTAATCTTTCTGTAACAAGAAATACGTAGGTTCTAGTAAATACTTGCGAGCATATATATAGACTGAACGTGAAATGTCGCGTACGTTCGAAGTGGTACATAACCAGCTCATTTCCGGCCATTATTAGTCGAATAAATTCACGATGGGGACTAAAACAATTTTCATCTGAAAATCATCACGTCACCATTCATTGTTCACAGGCGGAGAGCAATGGGCCAGTAACAGAAAGACTCCCACGGTTGTTGAAGAGTAAGAGGACTGAGGATGAGTTCACCTTGCTGCTAACGCATCAGGTCGAAGAGTCGCACTATCAAAACCGACAAGTTGAAAATCCAGTGCTTCGACGTTGAGACACGTGCTAGGTCTTCGTCCAATTGCCGTGAAAAGTCTTAAGAAACAGCAGTCTGCGACTTACTCGCCAATGTGTAATTCTATTATGCTCAACCGCTACTCAGATAGTGGGAACGCTATGGTGCCTTCAAGTGCACCAAAGTCCAAATGTTGCGAAAACTCGTAAATCCACTCAGCGAACTGGAAAACCCTGGCACTACGGGAGGATGGTATACAACACTGGGAATTGGGTAATTCAGGTAATCTTGAAAGTTGTTTTCAAACCCAAACCCCCAGCATAAGTAACCACTGAGAGACCTCAGAATGGTTGCAGTAGGCAAGTATTAGTCTTAGGATCAGAACGTAGACTTACAGGTGCACATCACTATTAACGAAATTAACAGTCTTTCATTGTTAGACACAAGTGATGCCCGTAACGTCAGAAGTGGTAACCTGTGTGATGAAACACGGAATAAATAACTGGGATATAACCAAACGTATGATATTGAATCTGTCTATTCAGTCCCGATGCATCCTAAAGTGAGCTTAAGTCTACTGTTAGGTTGTTTGTCTTGTCGGGGTTTGAATACGACGTTGGTAAACAGATTTCCATCACACTTCCTCCCACTTCGGGTGGCCCCTACTATCAGGTTTGTCATTCTTGTTGAAGTTTTTGCAGCCTGGATGGCTTCGCTTATGGAGCACTTTACTTCGTTTACTGTCTCGTGTTTAGCGCTCCGTAACTTTTTTGGTCTGCGCGTTTTCGACAATTCGAAGCATCCTGTAAGTCGATAACTGCTACAACTGTGTTGCCTGGTTTGCCTACTTTCTTGTCACCTGGCCGGTCTCTGGTCGTTTCTACGAAGGTATATGACATCCGTTAAATGCGCACATTAGAAGGATGTTCTCACATGCCTGACTTTGAATGAAGTCACTGAGCTCTCCACCGGTGTGCAATTTGTTGCGTTCTTGTTCTGAAGTTATGAGAGACCTTCCAAATTCCAGTTCGGGAGATGTTTCAAGAATAGAAACAGTTGCGGCGTTTTTAAGCGTTTTCACAGTTTTATGCGGTGCTGGTGGACCATGGAGGTTGAGATGCTGTTCTTAAATGACGATACATCACGTTATCAAGCCATCGTTGCGTTTTAGCGAGATAGTATTAAGATCTGCTGCACGAGACCATCCGCAGAATTTCTTCTAGACCCAAATGTTTACAAAACAGCGGATGACTTTGAAAGTGAAGTTACAACAAATACTTCCGGCCACTGCGAGTACTAATAGAGCGAATTAAGGATGTAATATTTACGAAGAAATTATCCACAACAGTCTTCTTACACACACTGCCACCGTAAATAATTATCTGGTCAGAATGCCTCATTCTTCGGTCTCCTTTTTACTACATGGAATCGGGAGTAGTAGTTACCTCAGTGCTTCAGAGATCCGAATTTTGGCTCTGACAGCCAACACATCTGTCGAATCAACGGCTTAATGTTCCTCATGCCCATGTGACCTATGTGCAATTCCCCTCACACAGCGTTTCTTAGCTGTGGTGGAATGATCAACTAACAGCTCCGACAGACCATGTTATCAGTTTTAAATTGCAACTGATGTCAATTCTGGAATAATGCGGGATATTTCTTCCCAGTAATTCAGCACCAACCGCCGGTGACCGCAGAAGTTACCTTGATGTAATATATTCTGGTTGTTTTAACCAGGTTTTCTGGGCCTACTGGGGTGGTTGACGAGGCACAGGGATAAGCCTCAATGGCTGGAAGCTGAAATGCCCCGACAGAAAATCTGCTCGCAAGGCCCTCTAACCAGAACGATGGGGCAGTTGAAAATCCTAAGGTGTTAGGACTAGAATCAACCGCTGCTATACTGCCAAAGTTAGCTTCGAACTTATTCAATTTATATTTATTTGTAAGCCAACCAAACCTGCCCGCCAAGTCCATATCCTATACTTCATTTATATAACGGTACTCTGTTGACACTTTCCTAACACTTTCTACCATAGTCAGACAAGGGTGACACTTAATCAGCTACCAATCAGCGTCTAGCTAAACAACATCATTCGGGGCTCTGACACGAGATAACCCTTCTATTGAAAACACTTTGACTGCCTTATGAACGACGTCTCACAAGTGGGCTTCTTTCACATTCCACCTCTGAAAACACGATCATTCGTTAGTAAGGCGTCCACCTCTCGACTTTCTATCTTCTGGTGTAACCTCTGTTGTTTTAACCACTGAAGCTTCTTGTACCGGTAGTGATCATGATTCGTAATTTTGCATCGTGTTGTTATTTAACCGCGAGACTTATTAGGCCGTGCAGTTGTTGCTGTGCAGAAGCTAGCTCAGAGTTCAAGTTGAATACAATTCCCATTATCATTGTGTACTTCTAACTGCTACATTTGGCGTCGCGGTGAGATAACGTTCTATGATGGACTTTGACTGCTTGGAAGACCTGAGCGCTCATTCGGATCCACGAGATGTCCAAGATTACCCGAAATGTTTTGGAATTTGACGTATCACGTATAACAATATGAGGAAAAGGAAGAAAATACAACATTTTCTCCCAGCTGTTCGCAGAGATGCGTACACTTTGATAAAAATTTAGTGTTCCCCGTTTCTCCTATTTCGCTACCATACGCCTCCTTGAGGCAAATGCTGCTCAAACATGTTCAGCCAGTCGAACTGGAAGCTGCGAAAAGAGCGAGAATCCGTACGTCAACCAGAAGAAAGATTGGCGATATTCGTGAATTTTTCTTCCAAATTCACGCTCAAGCTACAGATAGTGGCTTTCGCGAAGGACTCAGTTACTGCACCGATTGGCTGTGGGAATCAATAGCCCTGGCCTACAACAAACGTTATTGCCACTGAGTGAGACGTCTTTTCAGCCTGTCGAAGGGCTGTGAGCAATTTCAAGATGTTAAGAGCGCGGCGAATTAAGAACAAACTGTTGTATATAATTTTAGCAATACTAGGAAGCAGGCTAGCTAACAACACTGGTAGTTCAAAAAGGTAACTAATGAAAAAAATGCAGCAGTTGGGCTGCATCATTCTAGTTCGAAATCTGTCCGACATCGAAATAGCCACTAGTCATGTGATCATAAGCGTCCACGACATATGTGTTTATCCGACAATTCCAAACACTATGAATGTCCTTAGATAAGCCGCATTCAAACCACCTGTCGCAATTCAAATACGTGTTTCGTTCGCGCTTTTTGGAGGAGCAAAGCCACTCAGCTGACTTTCATCCCATTGCCCCCATTGTAAATTCTCTTAATTCTATTGGTTATACGTTCCATATAGTCCGATCAATTACTATAACCGGTAATCCTAAACAATCCTTTATTATTGACACTGGTAGTGCTGAATTCCTTATTTCATGAGAGGGACAAGACTTGTTTCTATGTCTGATGTTCAAGTTAGTAACAACGCAGTAAATATAGAAACAGTTGATTGCACAAAACAGCCTTAAACTTTTACTGCATTGAAACCCAATAATATTTTTATTAAAGATATCACTTAGTATGCTTAACCTATTCTTGTCAACGGCGAACTTTCATTCACGATTACACGGACCGGTGGTAATACATGTACATTTTTTAAATTAATTTTGGTCCCTCCATTACTGATGTGAAATGTATGGAAATTTTGAAGCTCCCTTTTGCACTGTCTGTTGAATCTTGTGAGACAAGAATTCGCAAGCTGAGTTAGAGATGTAAAAATGCTTCCGGGGCACACGAATCGAGCCAGCTTGCCTTGACAAATCAAGTATACCCACTTTTACCTGGCCTCGCATATCTCCACTTGGATTTCGCGGGCATGTACGTAATGCACTACCTGAGGAATCTGCCGAAGGAATACTGTCTTCTGTGCAACTCTCCACATAGGTCATTCCGAATGCATCGCTTTTAAAACATGACGGACAAACCCCGAGAATATGTTGTGACTACCGCTTCATTATAACCAATTGCCTTCTGCATAAAATTTGAACGACACAGAAACTTGAATACATCTCTCACACAGTTTTTCGTTCGGAGTAATTTTCGAAACATGATCTCAAAGATTCATATCCTCAACTTCCACTTTACAGGGCTTACGGCTTGCTGATTGAAACAAATACCCCACTTGGACTCCTGAAACATAGTTTTTACCTCTCATATTGAATATGTTCCCAGCAATTTTTCAAAGCGTGGTAAACTCGATATGTGCTCATCTCAAACGCTGCAGTTAATCAGGAAGATGTTAATGTACGTCGTTCTACCGGATGTATTCATAGGGATGGATTGTCCGCTTTGCTTGAAAGATTTTCTTTTAACGATGTTAATGTTGATTCTGCAAAGTGTCCTTTTGGTACCTCGAGGTTTTCCTGCCTGTAATATATGGTTGATGGAACCGGAGTTCAACCTGATCTTGGGCGATTTTCATTTTCGTTCGAGGCCTCCGCTCCAAAAACAGTTGATGAGTTGTGTTTGCTTGTGGGCTGTCTTCAATTTTACTTCCGTTTTATCCTCCAAGTGCCTCTTGAAAGCAGGAAGCATTTTCTTGGTTGCGTCTTCAAACAAATTTATGTGGGCCGATGCTCGTGAGACTTTATTGTGTTGTTTACTGAGCCTTCTTTCCCCAGGTGCTGTTCTAAGATCATTTTATTTTTAGCTACCTTCCGCTGTGATTGCAGGTGCGTCGTCTACGGACATAACTGCTGTACTAGAGCAGAAGAGACATCCAATTTTGCATGTCTCGACAATTCTTAGTTTGGCAGAGTGTGGCTATGCTCACGCTCGGAAAAAGCGGCGCCGGTTGTCTGTTAGGCTGTTACTGGTCTCCACAGATAGCTCTGATTTGCGTTCGCCAAATTCCACCGCTATGAGGCAGTAATGTTTACTCACCAACAAAATAAACCTCTCCCGAAATCTCAAGCAATCGTGGTTTTACGATGATGAACTGCGCATCCAGTATACTCTTACGACATCCAACTTTGACCGTCCAGGTGCACACAACATAACCACTACTTCTGCAGATAGACTTGCTGTTAAAAGACGGGAAATTCCTACTGCCTTTTACTTCAGTTGTAATCAGTGAATTGGGTCGCTCTGATTTCAGATATTAGAAGATATTTCAATTCTGTTATTCCAGCTAAAAGGGGTGGAATGCAACCACGGAGCGCAGTCTTTCAAAACTTTACATCCGTCCCGAGGAACTCACGACGGTGTTATGTCACCGCTAAAGTAGCTTCCTGGGTTGAATGTTTGACGATGGACGTGTTTTACAGGAAGTCGGCAATCACGTTCCTTGTCTTCATTGTTTTTTTTCTCGTTGATCCTTCTTCTTCCGTTCAAATTCCTCCTGGTAGTGATTGTGGGCCTTCTTTGCAAAAAACTGACGCTGTATTATGCGTCAAAACCAGCAAGCGCACACGGGTTGAATGTGAATTGTGCGACATGGCGTGCTGCCGTGTTGTCGGCGCAGTCTTTGTTTTCGTTTATGTAAGTGGTGCACATGGCTTACTGGGCATTTGGCTCATGCTGGTTCTTGTTGTTTCCATTTACAGGACTGTTGCTGGAACCCCTTAATTTGGAAGAGCACTGTCCTTCGGTGTCTCTACGTTGCCCCAAGGCTGATCCGCAGGTGTGACTGACATTCATGGTAGAAATAGCCAGCTTGTTTGTTACAACGTGACCATTCAAATAACGCGCGCGGCAAATCGTTCCTCACAAGAACGTTAATCTTGAGATATTAATAAACCTTGACATCGTTTAAATGTGGAAACTTGTTCGGGTGTACTTTTTCTTCCTCACTCCCAACTGCTAGACCTTTGTTTATGTGTGCCTTAGTTTCACTTGCGCTTGATCGCTCCGCCGTTACGCTACTGTTGTATTAGAACATATTCACATGAACTTTTAGCTTCGGAAATTGCATATTTGATGGATCCAATATCGTGCACCTTCCACAGCTTTCCGAAGGGATTCCACGGCCAATGTTATGTGAGGTATAGGGGCGTTCACGTGCACAGTGTTGTATACCATTCCTGTACAAATACTTTCCTTTGGCCGTAATGGACTCATATTCGTGGTGAACAGGAGTGCGTTTTGCAGGTTCACCAGGCGCTGATTTTAGGACTGCCGCATTCTAGAAGACGTCCGGCCGAGAAAAGGTCTCTCGCGCACTGGTAACCGGCAACGGCAGTCAGTTTGTCGCACAAAAGGCGGGAGATTGGTTGAGTGGATTGGTGTGCCTGCGTCTGTTGACTGCGTCCAAACATAACTAATGCAGTGGATCAGCCGAGTACCCCATGCATCCTTTGGAGAATGCAGTAACGTCCTCGAATGCAGCAAACTTTGGCTGAGTTCGATAAAAGTCTTAATTTCCGATGTAATATGGGAATGCTGCTCATATGACACTAGGACAAAGTCAAGCGAAGCTATCCAGGCAACATATTTTGAAAAACAATAGGCTAGATCAAAAAACAGCCGAAGTTGTTTCCATCATGGCAACTAACTTTGACTTTCTGCCGGAGTACCACTGAACAATCTCGGTGCTAGCCTTTGTCGAATACCAGATTAAGGTAGTGGTTAAGTTCACCGCGGAAATGCTAACCAAATCGTGTACAATTCACATGGCACTAAGAATATACAACGTGTTAATAAAATTTCTGCTTCCGAGTCTGTTTCATATTTAAATTCAGTGACCGAAATATCTGCGATCGAGCGGGCGCAGACGTGCACTTCCGTGTTTCTGAAGAAGGGGCAACATCATCGCCACAACAAACCAGGCCGTCGTCTAAACTGTGGCGAGTGAACTAATTGTAATTTTTGCTAGCCGCTGCGATGTTGCTGGCTGACCACATGACATAGAATATATTACAATTTCGTTGACTCATCTGCTGTGTTACTGCCACTGCAGACAAACTAACTCCGTCTTAAACCTGAGGGCAATTCCAACTACTATTCCGTATTTCTGATTGATATATTACCTCAGCGATCTGCAGCACACTACTTAGCGTCACAGGTTAGGAAGTGTTTCGTAAAAGCTGACGCACTGGGCGTGGCAGACCATGTGTGGTTCACTTACGGAAACAACATTCTGCAGTCACAATTGACTAGCTTTATCCTGAAATAGTTGATGACACCTTGTGGCTGTTAGATTCTATTGTTTCTTGTGGACTAATCTTAGGATGCATCTACAGACTATCCTACACCACCAATAACGACGCAGTTAAATTCATTACTGGGCCTAATTACATGTCGGCACTACCTTTATAGTAAAAAATATTTGGCGGAGAATTTAAAACGCCCAATCTCTCCAGGACATTCTTCACAACTTCAGGGAATCAACCATAATTTTTCACATGTAACCAAACAGGTAGATGACGCCAGAATATTTTAACACCTACTACACCTTACCACGTTTTAGGTAGCATTTCAACAACTGGTATTTTCTCTGCGGCTGTGTCAGTCAGTGAACGATTTCCGGTGGATAATCACAGTATATTGGGAGTGTTGTTGACTTCAACATTTAAATCGTCGACCCACACATATCGTCAGGTCAAGTTCGTCGACGGTAATACGTTTTCCACTGTTTGGGTCTCTGAAGTGAGATACATTTTCTGACTTCAGCCTCCGGTGCAATAACCGCAGTAGCGCACCAACAATTCTTGCCCTATATGGAAATCTAAACTCTACAAAAGCGAATCGCCACGAGTTGTATGACAAATGCAGGACACATTTCGTAAGTGACAGACGCCCGAAAATCTCAAACCATCTTATTGAAAAACACACCTCTGTTTGTTATGCAAGCGAATGATAACCGTTGTAATATGAAGTGAGAAACGAAGGTGCCTAACCTGAGAGAGGCAAAAACGCGCGTTCAACGGCAAACTGATCATGAAGTTACTGCAATTGAAGGGGACTTGTAAGGTCTCGGTGGTAACTATACGGGATAAATTCAATGTGGTCGTCCCAGTAAAATGTGTGAAAAATCACAATCTCAATTTTGTGCTTCTTCCGGCACCCAAACTTGTTGCCTTCACCCCTTCCGGCAAACACAAATGCGTTCGACAGTCGTGTCCTTACCAGAGGTATGGACGTAATAATAATAATAATAATAATAATAATAATAATAATAATAAAAATAGTGGTATATTTCTCAACGCATCTGTGAGAAAACACGCTCAGATGAGCGAGATCAGTAAACACATTTCAATATGAGATCAATAGCGTACACATAATTGTTAATTGTACAATACACCAATAATGGAAATAAATTCACAAAACGGACAATAACATCAGAAAATTCCGGTTTATGAAGAATCATTTGGCCCACTTGCCTCCAAAATGATGGTTCTCAAAATTTTCAATTTTCGACAAAAAATGATGAGTAGTTACATCAATTTTCGCTTCACAAGGTTAACGTTGGCCTTATGTTCAAGGTCATGCCAGAAAAAATATTTCTGAGGATGGAGAAAATGAACAGTTGAAGAATTTCGCCATCATTTGACGTAGATGGTTCGAGAAAAATGTGTAGATACTTTTGTGATGATGAAGGAAAATAGGAGGGTTCCAATTTTTCTGGAGAAATGAACAATCTTCTGGTCTGGACTCGGTTACTTCCTCAAAATCGACGGAATTTCACGGACCTAGCGAATTGTCCAACCAGAAAGGGGGTTTGATTTTCCGGACGTTATGGAATGTTGTCTCGCGTTAGAACTGATCGTTGAATCAGGAATGGAAAGCAGAATTACGTGATAAACAGGAGGACGTAAAATGGTCATGTGAAGTATGACGAATAATGGAATCTGACATTTTCTGACAAAAATCTTTTATATAGATTTTATAATTTTGTGTTAGTTAGTAAAATATACATCTCTAACAGACAAGTATTATCGTATAACGCGATAAGGGATGGACTCACAGATTTTCCTAGTATATGACTACCAGCGAATTCCGATGTCGTTTTAGTATGTACGGCCGTTATGTAGAATGGAAAGGACGTTTAGCAACACCGCTCAACGTTAAACGTTTTTATCATCCAGGTTCAAACGATATCCACTCCGGTGTTCTCAAATAAAGGACAGGAAATAATCCTTCCCTTTCGTTCTATCGTTACTTTGTGTTTCATCGTTCAATTACTCACCAGTGAATAAAAGCTCATTAAACCGCGTTACGAAAGTGACTTGCATCAAGAGGGTAGAAACCACTGCCTCAGTAATCACAGTTCAGTTTATTTCAATGTGCTTTGAGTGGTGATAAAATGCCGTGTAGAGGAACTTTAACTGCAAAGGATCTTATAATATACGTTGGACATGTATTTGTCAATAAATCATTTTGTACGACAAGCCAGCTGGGATTTCCTGGCCACTTTTGTGATTCAGCTGTTATCGTAGTTTAAAACATGCGAAAGGTTTTTGTTCATATGATTCATTAGTGCTTTTCAACACAGCGTCCTTTGATATGCGTAATACATTGCTTAACTGTTTTACTACCTATCTTGGAGGTGCGCTCATACGCTGGCAGTAGGGACACCTGCTAACTGTCCCGACAGCTCAACATTGACGTGATTCAAAGGAGCCTTCTTAAATCGCCACTCTACCCCACGTCTAAAGATGACGGAAAATTTTCGAACATCGTGAGCCCTTTTGTTTTCTGAAGATGGTAAAATTGTTCACACATTTCCATCCGGTCATCGCACTCTTGTGTGACAAGCACGGAGGGAAAATTTTCATCGTCAAAGTTTCGGTGTCAAATATTACTGGTGATATTTTCATTCAGCACATTCGACGTTGTTGTGCTTGTTTTCCCCATACTAGAAGGCCATATAACGTCGGAGGGCAACGACAGTCCAATTACCATCTGAAGGCACCATATAGGCGTGCGTCAACAAATTGCACAAGACATCTCTGAAGATAAATTCTTTCCAGCTGCAAAACCAGACAGGCAATAGGCCATAGCAAGCATGTAATTTTTTCTCCTGCTGCTAATCCACACATTTATGGGCTGTGAATAGGATCTTGATTGGATTGTTGCGTGTTTTATGCTGACGACTGCAAAGGACTGATTAGCTAGCTTGGGAAGCTCTTCATCATGCACTTAAGAAGAGTTTATTTGGCTAGTCTTCTTTTCTGAACCATGGGGAGTGTTAACAAAAGCCACAAATTGATCATCTGTTGTTATGACGTCTCAGCGTGATCCTCACGCTTGTGTGGGAAATAATCAGTGATAATTGATTCGTCTTTATTTCTGAAATCGGCCTGCAACCCAGCTCAAAACAGAACATCAGAAATGAAGGATTAAATCTGCCGGCTTCAAACGTCCGAACAAAGCTAGTTCCAATCTGTTTTTAGTGAAATATTTCCATACTCGGAGCAAAACCCCGCACTCTTCCAGAACCAGCCAGACTATATCGCAAAAAAGCATGGCAACCACTATGACATTATGAATAGTAGTGTGCACTTTCAATCCCTGTCTTTCTGAGAACAGAACTCATAACAACTCAGCCAGTAAATCCGCCATCGTTCCACACGGTTGTCATACACCAGAGGACTTTATAAATCTGGATGGTCACGTTATTCGAACTGCCAACTCAGTCCGCGACCTGGGTATACGTTACGCAAACCCATTCAATTTTTCTGAACATACATCTTTCCTCGTGGCTAAAACTAGACGAACGACTGGATACACTAAACACTCATTCTTTTTTCCTGCAGCTCGACTACACATTCATGAGCTGTGCGTACGACCCCAACTTGAGTACTGTACGTTCATATATAGTCACTCGCACGAGTCTGATAGGCTTCCTCTGGAAGGTCTCCAACGCGCGTTCACGAAAGGTTTAGTGGGTTATCCGTATTCTCTGAACTACAAAGTACTGCCAGGCGTTTGAATTTGATCCTCTTTGGCTACGGCGTCTCACGCTGAACATTACAGCCATGTATAATCTAGTTTATGGCAATAAATCCATTGTCAACCTCGCGATTCACCTACAACATAACTCATATTACAACATCAGGAACAAACAGTTCACCTTAACAGCTCTCAAATCCCGTAAAAATCTGCGTTCAAACTTTTTCCTAGTGAGATATTCCTACAATCGGAACGAACTCCCACATGCAATGAGAGCCAGCAGGGGTACGCATGAATTCAAACGAAGCTCAGAAACTTTCCTGACATCAAGGGACTTCATGTATATTTTCAAACTTTGCCTGCCTGAAGACGATGTCCTTGAAATCAGACTTAATAACATCTAAACATCCGATCTAATCTAATAACATCTGCGAGGAAACCTATATCACATCATACAATGCCACAAACTTCGAACTGATCAAGTCTATCAACTTCATCATTTGAGGAATTTCTCAATTTCGTAGCCTATTATTTCTCCTGCAGGATAGACCTTGTACTTAGTTCTGTCCAAAACTTGCGGCTGAACAACCAAACTATAGCCGACAAATGGTAGCATCATACACACCCGCGGTAGTAGTAACCAAACCATCCTGGTACACACTCCAAGCCTCATGATTACCAGTTGTATATAGTTATCAACCACTATTCAATATATGTGCACGTTAAAACTGTTCGCAAAATATACACAGAACTTGACCTGTTCGCCTCGTATTATTACATATAAATCTATGCCTCTTCCCATCCTAATAGACCACCTGGAAATCCTCCCGTTTTGCCAAAACATCTTTTCCATTCTGCATATCGGTCGTGTATACTAAACTGACATCGGAATTCGACTGTAGTCATATACTAGAAGAAGCTGTGAATCGATCTATTTTCGCGGTATACGGCAACAATTGTTTGATAGAGACATATTTTATTAACTAACACAAAATTACAAATTTTGTATCAAAGGTTCGTTCAGAAAATATCAAACTCCATTATTCATCATACTTCATATGATCATTTTACGTTTATCACGTAAGTTTACTTTCCATTCTTGATTCTATGATAAATTCTAACGCCAGACGACATTCCGTAACGTCCGGACAATAAAATCCCATACTGGTTGGACAATTCGCGAGGTCTGTGAAATTCCGTCGGTCTAGAGGAGATAACGACGTCCAATCCAGAAGATCGTCCATTTCTCCATAAAAATTGGGACCTGACTATCTTCCTTCATCTTGACAAAATTTTCCACATATATTTCCGGGATTGTCTACATCAACTAATGGCAAAATTTTTCGACTGTTCATTTTCTCCATCCTGCAAAATACTTTTTCTTACATCACCCTGATCATAGTGCTATTGTTAACCTTGTGAAGTGAGAATTGATGTTACTACTCAACATTTTTTATAGATCATTGAAAATGGCAATTATCCGTTTCACGGGATTCGCCTTGAAGGTCGTTCAAAAGGCAAAACGGTC
>LUCH01018338.1:0-15465 GCA_013368495.1 Paragonimus heterotremus
GTGGCAGTGTAGTGGATCTAAATACCATATAAAATTCAAGTGTGAATAAGAGGTCAAAAGGGTGACGAAAATAAAGGCAATCGACGCACAATAGTTCGTTAAGGTGCGTTGGTTTAGAATTCCACTACACCGATTGCAGTATCCAATAGATACAATCTGTCGTGTTGTTCCTTAGTAATTTCCGAGGCCACAACGGGGACTATGCCGATGACCGATAGATAAGGAAATTTACCGTAATAGACGGTGGATTCCGTTAATTTCTAACTTCAAAAATCTGCTTACTAGCGACGCTGAACACAGAGAACGCGAGGCTGACGACCCGAGAAGTTAGTGAGTTTTATTTATTGATTAATTCGATTAACTTGGTTTAAACATGGGCTGTACGTGTGCAGTTGAGGAAAGTTGAAAGCATGAATAACTGTGAGAATTATGAAATAGAAAATACTGTACAAAAAGCTATAGCAGTATCCCTCCGAGAAAAAAAATTTCCAAAGAGCGCGAGCATCTCGAATCCACTACGACAGATCCGGGGGCATCTCTGAATCTGAATAGACTTTTGCATTTGTTTAATTGAAGAAAATTATATGAAGCGGCCAGTGGAATAAAACTGGAATTATCCGGCGAGAGCTTTTTCTCGATACCGCGACATAATGCTCCGGAAAGAGATCAGATTGAGTACAGTTCTTGAGATTTATTTCGAGGTGGCGACTCTTAGGTTAGAAATACGCGATCACGTCGCTGTTTGGAAACGTATCGTACCTGTCAGTGCCGCGATCAGCGGTGAGTTCAAATCCGCGAGAATGCTGATTTTTCTCAACTAATTCTTGTTGTTTTATTATGCATATAGTAAGTTGATATCTTCAAGAGTGAAAACCTGGCGAAGAAGCTCATTTTCAGTGTCATCTTGAGACCAAATACAGAACTATATATGTGAAATTAATTGCCAAATCAAGATTGTATGGGGCCAAATGCAATCCAGGCTCACTTAGTCGCCTCGGATCACAGAATCAACATGGATGTCGTAGTTAAACCGGTCTATCGCGTCACACGTGCTCACGGCTCTGGTACGAACTGTGTCCTAGCTGCTGCGGAGGCTATCTGAATCCGACTACGAAACCCTGATCTGTGTGCGCAAGTGTTTTCTTTAAACGCTGAAGTTACCATAGCCTGCTGTCGTTGGAACGATCGACAGGGCACCACAGTAATCGTATCCGTAATCTCAAATTACACTAGATTTACATTACTGCGTTCCACACAATCCTGACTTGACGACTAATTTCATATTTGAGCTGTATTTGGCCTGAAGATGACACGCTGAAGACGAACTTGTTCGCCATGTTTCTACTTCTAATGAAATCTCCAGGTACATTTGAAAAATTGATAAATATTTGTCAGTAAAAACAGAGAGAAGACGTATATCGCGAGATGTTCACATTTCGATTTACTCTCATCGGTCGCCAACATAAAAATAGCATTAGACCTTCTTAAGGATCTCATTTTTGATTGTACAGAAAACACTCCGTTTGAGTTCGAAGGTGTTAGCTATAGACAGATTGATGGTGTAGCCATGGGTAGTTCGCTGAGTCCCATATTGGCAGATGTATTTTTAAGAATGCTTGAAAGACAATTTCAAGAAAGGATTTCGGGAGTCCTGCTTTACAAACTCTACGTGGACGACATTTTAGTTTCTACTGATGAATGTGCTTTTGTTTCATTTTACAACTACCTGAACCCCCTCCACCGAAACCTCTCCATATCTTATGAGGTATAAGTGAATAATTGCTTGACGTTCTAAGATATTCTTATAACCAAACGTCAAGATGGTACATTGCAACGATCTGTCTATCGTAAGCCAACTTGGAGTGGACAGTATTTGCAGTTCTCCGGCTTCGCACCTATTGCTTATAAACGAGGGCTAGTGAAAACGTTATTCCACAGAGCCAGAATGATTTGCACAGCAGATCGATTGGGGAAAGAAGAAGAGTTTATTAGGGAAACGGTGGTGGATAACGGCTACCATGAAAAGTTTGTGGATATCCACAGTATGATGAAAGAACCAAAAGTGGTCAGCTGCAGTGCGCAGAAAAAGAACATTTCTGCAAATTCAATTCAAAGGTGACCACTTGGCTAACAACATTAGTCACAAATTGATGTCGACGTCGCAACGCACCTACCCAGCGGCCCAACTACGCATCTTGCTAGGCACTAGGGGCTTGGCTCCTCATAGCGACCATACACACTTAGCCGGTCAGTCTGTCGCCCACGTAATATACCAGTTCAATTGCAGTTGCAACGACGCCTACATAAGCAGGACAGATCGGCGTTTGCATCAACATATGGCGGAGCACATTCCTACGTGGTTATCAACGGCAATCTCAAACGACTGTAACAAGCTCGAAAACCCCGGCTCCATCAATCGCCAAACACACCTTAGCAACCGGTCACCTAGTTGACCCTGTTAAATCGTTCGAGATATTGTTACCTAATCGCAACCCGAAACTGTTGGCGATTAGTTAGGCAATGCTAATCAAACAACATCGGCCAGTTTTGTGTGCACAGAAGGCGTTGACGCTATCAATCTTCTTGACGTGGAGTTGATTGAACAATTGGAGCGTAAAAGGTCAGAACTATGTGATTGGTTCGTTTAATTGTTGTTGCTGTACGGTTTGTATAAAATTTGCTTGTTTTACGTTGGCGACTGATGAAAATAAATCAAAATGTTAACATCTCGCGATATATGTCTTCTCTGTGTTTTGACTAAATGGATTAATGGAACTCAGTGTTTTAAATATTTGTTAACCTGTCCTCCTGGAAGGACCTGGTGCGGTCCTACATCGAGCACGTGTGTGGCCTATCTAACTACAGTATTCTACCTTAGAGACAGTAACCCATCAAGTGGCTGCATATTCACAGTGATGGCGGAAGAATTCAAGGTGCGGGTTCTCTTTACCAAAACTGTCAAAACGGCATGAAGATATACTTCGCGGTCTGGGCGATGTCACCAGTTTAGTCCAAATCATGAATTCTGCCACCAGGGCAAAACCCGATAGTACTGGGATATCCACCTCTCAGTAGTCCTAGAATGTCCTCCATGGCAAAGTTAGGAGTGATAATGGACAATCTTGTGGAACGCCTCTAGTGGCCGAAGATTGGTCTGATAGAGCCCTATAGGTTTATGCTCGCCCACGATGTCTGTGCAATGTTTGGGTGTGTTTGACATAATCGTCGGGCATCTTTTGTCAAAAGACTAGATCGGAAAAACAGCCCCATCATATGAGTCGAATGTCTAAAGTCATAAGCATTTGTGTGCTAACCATGTCGAAGTTCCAACTTGAGGATTTGATCGATGTAACTAACTATTTGGACATATCGAAGTGGACAGTCTACGAAGGATTACGGTAGTTAGAATCTCCGACGCGATAGAAATCACTTATTCCTCGGTGATCACAGCAAATAATTCTTAAGTGTTTTTCAAGAGATGATGTCCGTAGCTATGCACCACACCTCGGAAACAGATTATTGAGATCATACTTCACCAGTAAGATAAGTTGATAGCTGGGTGAGCACAGTACCACCATCCATGAAAGCAGCTGGAGAGAGAGTCGCACCTAAGGAAACGAAATACCACACTGACCTCTGTTTCGTGGGGAGTGTCAGAAGTTGCAATTCACGGAGCACAGTTGCATTTGAAAGTGCTTTATACAGTCCATCGTTGCATCCACACCAGGATAGTTCACCAGCTGCGATGATCTGATAGGTGAGTTGAGAAGGTTAACTGACCTGCTCCGAGTCAAGTAACTGCAAATAATAGACTGCCAGTCACGACAACGTACATCGGAGTTTAG
Source organism: Paragonimus heterotremus (assembly GCA_013368495.1). Taxonomy (NCBI): domain Eukaryota; kingdom Metazoa; phylum Platyhelminthes; class Trematoda; order Plagiorchiida; family Troglotrematidae; genus Paragonimus; species Paragonimus heterotremus. The sequence goes on from LUCH01018338.1 coordinate 3,846, forward strand.
TGTTGAAACGACTTTCACTGGCTGTTTTCAATGATAGTGGCGTCATCCACCAACGAATTCGAGTGAGCTCCCACTTCACTGCTAATAAGCAGTGTTACGAGAATCCGGTCTCCGCTAGTCGGAGCCCAGCCGCAGGGGTGTGTTGCTGCTGAAATGCGTCACATGGGTTTTGGTATGCGTTAAGGCCGATTTATGTTAACCAATGGTCTTAGACATAGGCATTCTGTCAAGAGATCAATGTAACTGCTTGACAGAGAATGGAAGGTGGACATCAGACAACACTGTCAATTTACCATCAGTGGTAGCACCCAGTTGCAATGCGACAACAGCCTTTGGGGACAAAAGAGGGAGAGGTCTGGACTTCAATTTACCAAATTTAAACGCCCAACATCCACATGTCCTTAGCTAGCAAAGCAACCGAATTGCAAGTGAAGGTAAAGCAACACTAGCTAGGCTTCCTCGAGGTTTCAATGCCCTACTGTTTTTTGCTTCGCGTCCAAATAATCAGACTACAGTATAATTCACGATGCTGAGCCTATCTAAGTTGCTGTTACCCCGGTTGTCGCGTCACAACTCGCTAGAATGCAACTATTTGGAAGAACGAATTCAATCCACTGGTAACTTTTAAGCCATCTGTCAACTTTTCCCCATTCGTCAACATTAAGAATGGCAAATTTACATGACCAATGCGAAGGAGATACAGCGTCAAAATCTATTGGTACCGTGAGCATCTAGAAAACAAGTGAAAATATATTTAATAAGCTCGTGTTGAGTTTCAAAACCATAAATTAGGCAAAATACATTCTTGACCGATAAACGGGTATTAACGAACAAGTCTGCTTACACGTATGAAACGTTTTTGGTCGGTGTCATGTGCCCGATCAGTTCATGTGGGCAGGAGGCTGTTAGCATACCAAAACCTGTGCAGAAGCATGCGATGTAACCGAGACGACACTGCAAGTGTGATTAGTGGCCAATGTTTACACTATCTGGCGATCTCGGGCTAGAGGTTTTAGTTTGGTCTCACTGAGGTTACGTACTTTTGAGAGTGTCCACATGGTCCAGTTAAAAGATCGATGATTTTCCCGGAATTTTCTGATAGTAATGGAAGTTACGGTTATGACAAAAAATACTTGGAAAACGGAAAAAGTAAAGAAATTCCTCTTTACCCAGATGGCGGCTCGCACAAGTAAACTGTAAATTTCGAAATAGAACAGTTCTCAGCGAGCAAAAATGCTAGCCAGTGCGAGAAGAATACTACTGCTTTTTATGCACCTCTGGGGCGGTGCACTGTCAGATTGCTCAGGTATAAATAATACGTAAAACAATAGAATCCGGGTCATACATTTAACCGAACCGGGGTATTTTGAAAACAGCATTATGAACTATATGAAAATAGACTTATTATTATTCGTGTCCCAGTGTTGAGCGACACCAAGGGTATAGTGGCTTAGTCTGTCGTCAATGCTGACGTAGTCCGCGAAATGATAATAAATCAAAACATGGAAACTACTGAAGATTGAACGGTGTCACAGATACTTGTTCGCCGCTGACTGAAATACTGTCAAGCCTGAGAGGGTTTCCAACCAGCGATATGGATAGTCGCGCACTCTCCAACCTGGTGGGTGGCATCTATCAAACATGCTCAGCGGGATGGTCAAAGCTTGCGAACACGTCAACGCATAGTCCTGCGGTTTTTCCCAACTTTCGACAACCTTCCTGAACAATGTGTGACGCAGCAGGCGCTCCGCTGGCACGCAAAGTATGTGATGAGGCCACGACAGATTGTGCATTTTCTTTACCTCGGTTATCGGTTGCTGGCTTGAATACTAGTCAAATGCGCGTCAACCGACTGTTACGTCGCTCCTGCAATCAATCTATTTGCCATTTTCACTACGTATTTTCAGTATCCTTATGGACACGTCAGTAATACCGCAGGCTGATGCGATGACACTGATCAGTTAAGTATGTTATGTTATGTACGCAATCATAAAAATAGTACCGGGGTCAATCCAGCCTCGAAACAACACTACACTTTGGAACTACGAAGTGCGTACAGAGTAAATCATTCAATATGGCGTGCACAAGAGATCGGTAAAGTAATGTTATCTTAATATTCAATGTCAGTTTGCCAACTGACAGTAGACTTACTTCAAGATTCTCGAAACTTCAAGCATTCTTTCCAAAACTTCATACGATTGAAAAAAACGGACCTATCGTCGAACGCCGACTGCAGCAAGTTATGTTTGAGGTAATTCCTCACACTCAGAGTAGGTACGAAACGATTTCATCAAACTGGCGTGTTCCACTGAAACACATTTACGACGAAAGCAGACTTAAACAGCAAATCGAACAACAAAATTGAGGTCAGTTTCTAAGTCTAAAAAATCAGTCGTTGGCTGAGAAAAGGAGTGCCGAAACTCCAATGTCCGTCGTAAAGTACAGTTGTGATCCATATGTTCGACTTGGCCGGAAAGCAGCCTATCCTTCTTCGGTCTGTTGAGCTCCTTCTGCGTTTAAAGAGACCGCATTATGAAACCCGTGAGCATCCTGGATGCGACAGAACTGAAGCTAATACCTATGTGGTTGTCGCGTGTGTTGACACTTCTCATTAAGAAGTGAATGACTGTTAATAAGCCCCAGTCACGAAGCACCTCTTTAGCTTCTTATGGCAAACGAAGGATAGTGATTAGTTTTGGCAACAACTTCATGCTATCATTCTTGAAAAGAACTGGAGAAAAAATGTCAAGATCTGTGGCCTTCGTAATGTAAACTCCAAGACTTCCAGTTTCCGACGCAGGATAGTCGGAAATATAATAAGTAACCATACGGTCTACATCACTCACAGCTGAATGAACTGGTTCAGGCCAGTTGAACTGTTCCTCGACGTGGTTAGCCCATTTGTCAAGGCTCCGCCACAAGCCATAAATTCGTGAGCCACCTTTTTCGCATGGTCTCACTAACACCTTATTGACGGCCGGTGCAACCACGAATCAGCGAAAACAGCACTTGCACATTCACTGGTAAAAAATAGCCTTTTCTATCTTTTTAGCTCATCAGCCCAAGTAACTATCACAGTCCTTATGCACTTTTCATAAGTTTACGTCTTAGTTCACGGCGGCTCGTGTCGTAATCAGATTCAGGAGATCAATCGGAGTTTGTCCATAAGCTCTGCCGAATCGGTGGAAATTCAGTTCTGCCGCATTTGCAGTGTCCTTTGGGATAGACCTCTTTGGAACACTTTCGCACAGCTATTGAAGTTTCCGCTGAATGCTCGTTTGAATCACTACTGTGACCCGGGTAGTCAAACTGTTGGCGTTTGGTTAAGTTTTCAACTAACTAGTTCATATATATGAAGATGTCAAAGCCAAAGATAAACGACAATCTTTGATTAAGTGGTACAACGGATGGCCGACAATCATATGGCCAATCTGCTCCCACGGTTGAGGTGCATAAGGTTGTCTCCAAACGGCACACGCCGTCGTTTTTGTTAAAATGCGGAACTCGATAAGCAGAGTCCGAGATGTGCACAATTTTAATAGGCAACCATCACTGTCAGTGCGTCATGCTTGGACACGAAACCCACCACCCAACCGCTTCTTTATAGCAGTATGACGACCGAGTTATGTGTTCCTACCACTAGCGAGCATAAAGAGTTCTGAGTGTTCAGGCTATCGTATGAGATCAGAACGGTCATATTATATGTTTCTGACAGTACCTATGCTAATGTTCGTCGGGACACATGCAGATATGATAGACGAAAAAACAATCACCAAAAGTTCGAAGTGTTAACGCTGTGAAAGCCCAAAAAATAACTGAAATATGCATGTTGTTTTTAGACCCATAGCAGCGCACTGCTGACGATCTCCAACAAGCGCCGCAAAAACCGACTGTCACCGCTTGCGATAAATTAGACGCGGTTAAAATCACGAAATGTCACAATTGTATTCACATACTTAGGGAAATGCATAACAACATTTGAGTGGAAACAACGCCACACCGTCAGTTTTGATCGACCAGTTGATTACCTGATAAGTAAACAATGAGGCTGGGAAGGCAGGAAACAGAAGTTACAGGAAAGGAGCCATAACAAACATTCTAAATCTGTACATGTCAAAAGAATCGAAAGCGGAAAGCTAAGTTTGCCCCAGAGAAAAAATCCTTCCTTTGCTTTTAGCTTTCTGAAACTTTTTAGTCAATTTTCTATTTCTACGCTCCTGTATGTTAGCTTGTCGCTTGGCTTGTCGTTCAAGTTTTGTTTGTTCTACCAGCTGATTGCGTTCCTGCCATTTTTCGAATTGTTTACGTTTGATCTTTTTCATTTTATTTGCAGACTTCTTCAACAGGTTCAGATCATCTTTAACTTTGTAACCTTAGAGGACAGTGCAGTCAGTATAAAATACACATACCTTGTGCCTTCAGAATAGCAACTTTCCATTTGCGGCGAATTTCTTCTGTTACACTGTCTGTTTCTTTTTCGGTAGACTCAGCTAATTTTTGTGCTTTATGTAGCAATTTAGCAGGGTTTTTGCCTATCAAAATGCCTTGGCTTTCCAGTTTTTCTAGTTTTTTTCGTCTTTTTTTGTCCAGCTTTCGCTTCAGGCTGGGAGTCACGATTTGGGATTCATCGAACAGTTGAATTCTTGAAAAGTAGTACTTTAGATTTAAAAAATTAAAATAGAAAATTTCCATGTTACCTCCATTGCATGCAGATTTTCCAAAACCTTTCGGAATATCCAGAATGTTTTCAACTGTGAACGTCGGACAGTGCCGCCAAGAGATAAACGAGATTCAGAAAAACGATATGATCTAAAACACCAAAACTAATATAGGCTGTTGGCTACAATCAAATATACATGTATTAATTTCTAACATTCGTACTTAATTGCTGAATTCACGTGAACTAAGGGTCACGTGATTTTCCACAGTATCCCGGAGACAATCAAGCAAACTTGAGCAAACATTTATCTCTCTTTTCAACCAAAACGTGACAGCTTTAGAAAGAGAACTACTCATTATCACATCAACAACGCACACGGTTATTCTATTGAATGCCTGAACTCTCATTCCACATATATTAGCAAAGATAAACCGTTGGGCGATTTGCGTCCAAACAACGGGGAATTCACGCTTTAATACCTAGGAAGGAATTCATTGTTTCTATTTTATCAGTCAACTGCCCTAAAGACTCTAGGTAAATTCGATCGATATAGTAAGGCACATAAATAATGTAAAACGGAAATGTTTAAATTACTGGGTGGGAGCAATAGTCGGAAACAGTGTCACCTTGGAGTACCCAGTCACAAGCTCGAAAATAAGAATAAGAGGTGATGTTCTAGGATTTCGAATTAAGTTTGGCCTCCACAAAGGAAAGTCAACTCATTAATCCTGGGTAATCAAAGGGTAGATTGAACACACCTGCTTGCCGACCTGATGCCTACAGCAAACTTTAGTATGACCATAGTTAAGTTATCCCATGTATAACGTAGGTTCGAGAAATGTAGAGTTGAACTGTAAGGCTTAGGGCTGTATGACGATACCGGTTTCTTGGTTGAGAATCCCTCCATAGCAAAGATATCGTCGGAAACACTGCAGAATTTAAGTTCACAGTGTATTTGTTGCAGGACAACTGGTTACTATCCACTTGTGTCAGTCTTTGATTCATTTTTGTCCACTTGTCATAGCATCCAGATTTAACAGAATACCTTAAACGCGATGTATATTTAACACTTAATGAGTTATGTGATAGTTGACACGAGCGTCCGCACATAAAGAGAGATGGAAGTCCAAGGGACTTACTAATGGGATAAGTGAAAAATAGTGATGGAAAGAAGCCGATTTGTGCTGCACAAAAACCTACAACACAAATAACATTAATCACCGCACCCACAGAAAAAGCAGTCAGTTCGGCCTGCAGCTAATGTAGTATCGTAATGACTGTTAGGTTTCTCGGTAGTATTTGGTGAAGCGTCCGTATCAGCTGTATTGTAAATTGGAGGCTGAGATTGCGCGAACGAATGCGACTGTTGCTGAGCCAGGTCTAAAGCATTCGCTTGATCGTAATCGGTTTTTACGTCCAAAGTTTTGTGTTCAAGCAATCGTTGGTGAATCGAGTTGGATAAGAGTCCACTTATGAAGGCATCGCGGATAACGTGCTCTTGATTTTCCTCCGCGCTGACAGCTTTGAAATTGCAATCCTTGGCAAGGTTCCGGAGTTTTTGTATGAACTGGTCGAAAGTTTTATTGGGAGCTTATTTACAAGTTGTTAAAAGGTGGCGTGCGAAAATTTCATTCTTTTGGTGTATGTAGGGAGAATAAAGTGTGATGATAGTAGAGTCATAATCAGTACAGTGAGAGATGAGTTTGTATACGACGGGGGACAAGAAATGTATAAGCGTTTTCAACTTGTCAGGTTTATGAGGAGCAGTCAATTCAAGAACATTTGAGAAAATATATAACCAATGTTCCCATACGTCACCACTGTCTGTGGAGTTTGGGTCGGCATCAAATCGGTCCGATCGTAGCAGACGATCCATTATATGAGTGATTAAACTGTAACGAATAGGCTTGTGAGAAATAACCGAGAGCGTAGAGAAGATAACGCCTGATACGAAGGCTATAATCAATCAGAAAACGAGGCATATGATCTATAATGTAACCAACAGAAAAGGTGGATTAGGATAATATATGGAGGGATCAGTATGATAGGGAAGAGGACAATATGGTGTAGAAATAATGACAAGTGGTCTCTCCATTCGTCACTTTCGCGAAATGGGGATGGTGATAGACAAACTCGAAATGTCCAGACCACCTAGGCGAATTGGGGTGTGGATGAAGCTGGTTGCTGTCTTTCGGAAGGCGGTGGTTACGTGGTCAACGTGATTGCTTCATGAAAATGTAGCCAACGATCTAATATCTGTTACGGCAAAGACAAGCACTAGTGAGGAACTTCAGCATGTTCGGAACTCGAGTATGGTGCTTCTTTGCGGAAGTGGCCGAATGAAAGTTCCACGGGAATGTGACAGGTGCGAGTGACGTACAATTCATTCCATATTATTAGCATAATATCACACGAAAAGGTCAATCAATCATGGTGATATCCAGAGGGTACAATCTAATCAAATAAAAATGTACGCGCAACAAAATCCGACGTCCGGGAAGCAGAAGTTATAATTGCTACCAGCGACAGACGTAAGGGGAGATTGAGTTACCAAGGAGAGTAAGTGCCTTGGAAAGCTGGAGGACGTCTTGGAGAACCGTTTGCATTAGGTTACAGTTGGCTCTCTGGCAGGCACGGCAAACATAAGCTGGCACCTATGAAAATAAGTTTTAACCACGAGGCTGAACTGAAAGTTCATACAGTCACTAGAGCCCAGGGAGTTTGGTATGGTAAAAAATTCAGTTATTTCAGGTTCAGTTGTCAGCATAAGGCCAAGCTGTGAGGGGCACTGATGTGTTCTTCAATAAATAAACCCTGTCATGTTTAGTAAGCCCAAGACATACAACTATGGCCCATAATTGAACACAGGAGGGCCACTTGGGAGTACTGCTGCTATCCAGAGGATCAGTGAAAACCACCGTGAGAGGCAGACCATCAAAATGATATAAATAATCCGCACGCAGCGTTCTGGAAAGGTATGTGCTAGTAGTTCCGTCCGCAGTGAAGCTCCGGTACAGAGCTGTGACGAACGATTTTGTTTTCCCACACTAGGGACTATACTGTGACAGTTAAGCATAACTGTGAACCACCAATGTATTGCTGTCTATGATGACGATGATGATACTGCGAGTAAAAGATCCTGAACTCAAGTCACTTGTAAGTGACTTTGAACACAAAATGCCGGTAGTCCTCCGTATCCATGGTTTCGGCTAATCCTGCGTAGGGTGTAAACTCCTGAACTATTCTGCTACTTTGACGCGGCAGTCAGCCTTGTGTAGTGTATTGATCCGGAGGGCCAGAATTACTAAGACTTCGGTCCTCCCAGGTGCAACTCTGTCAGTCAGGTCGAAGAGGAGTAGTCACATTAAAGACAGATGTATAGACATGTTACATCACTGACCGTGTATAAGTGCCTAAGTAAGGAGGCACGATCCTATGAACAAACAACAGAACTACTGTTACAGCTGCGGCACCGCTCTCTTCCGCATCAGGAAGAAACCGGTTAGAAAATATATCTTCAAACAAAATTATTCCGATCGCCCAACAGCTGACCCTGAACGCCGGCCAATTATCTAATATGATCGAAAAACTGCCTGTATCATTGAAAACCCTGATGCAGCTTCAGATACATCCATTGCGCGTAGTAGTGATTAGAATCAGATATTAGTGTCTTATTCACCGAGCTAGGCAAACCCCTCATTACCACGTGAGTCGGAATCTTGGGTTAATGAATCCGGATAGGATTACTCAAGAAAGCCCTGTATCCTGTTGTCTCGCAGGTCAGACTTTTGAATCAAAGACTCGGGTTGGGTCCTCCAAGTCAACCCCTTTCTGCAGCATAAACGACTGGGAAGTATCGGAAGTTGTCGTTCTGTCGACAGTGACATTATTCATCCACCACGACCTTCTCCTCCTATTTCGCCTCGCAATTGTTCTGCCTTTCCTGTGCCCTCAGATGATTGTTTTCTGAAGCTTAGATAACTGGTAAGCATTCTCCGACAAGTTAATCAGTAGGCTGCTCTGGCAAGTATTCGTCAAGTTTGTGGCTTGACGTGTGCTGTGTGTCGGAGGTGCCAGTCTACGACCCTAGCATTACTATCCACTTGAGCTAAACTAGGTAACTTTCTACCCAAACGCTCCTCTCTCAGGGTCTGTGATAATAACCAATCTGGATCTCGTAGTCTGGCCGGAGTGGGAATAGCAGTGTTCCAGAACAGAGCAACGTTTGCTCGAGTGGACCTCAATGTACAGTCGGTCATTCACTGTCAGGCTGAACACATCGATGGAAGTCTGTCAACGCAAGTCAGAAGAGCGTTGTAAATTCATTATGTTGGTGTGGGTTTCGAAGGATGTCTGTTCGGATGCTATCAGAGATGCGTTCTACGATGCAATTGTCGACCTTCTGGAGAATACTAAACAACATCATCATATTGGCCGGAGACTGTAATGTTCAGCTTAATCATCTTTGCCCAGACAATAAGTGCCTGGTGGGTATGTTTGGTGACTGGGCACAAGGTAATGACAATAGCGAAAGACTACTGCAGCTGTATGCACCTCACGGTCTTCATATTCCGAGCATCGTATTTCAACACAAGAAGCATTGTGCTACATGGAGACCAACCTATTCTTCTGAGTTAGGAACACAACACGTTCTTATAGCAGTCGGTTGAAGGTGACCATTTTGTTAAAGACCGTCGTGCATTTTGGAGCAACCACCTGGACTCGGGTCATGTTGTTGTGCGTGCTCGTTTTGTTTCATCATTTTTCCCGAGACCAAGCACTCGTAACTGTAAGATAATTAACTGGCATTCGGGTGAGTGGAATGTAAGGAGAGCTTACCAGGAGGTACTGGGAAACAAATTATCCAGTTCGACTCAGTTATGAAAACTTAAAGAACACCGGGGGCAAATTGCAACAACTATAGAAACTTGCTGCAAAGGGACATATTTCGAAGGAGCTGTACAGCTGCGACAAAACAAGATTTCTGTCGCATCGCTAAACCCTACGGACACGCGTTAATCGATCCCACCTGGGCTTGAACATAATGATGACCGTCGGGAACTTAAACGCAAGCTGACCGAATGCTTGCTCAAAGACCGTGAGCACTACTTGGTCAAACAGTCGAAAAAGATGGGACGGACTTTTTCATCTGGGAATAGCAGAAAGCTTGTTCCATGATCCGTGGCTGTACTAGCCGTCGAGCTGGCGTGTGAGACTATATGTGAACAAGATGGACAACTTATCACCAGCCAATCGCATCGACCTGACAGGTGGGCTGAACATTCTGAGGAATAGTTTAGCTGACTTCAACTAGACCATGTAGACGAAGGAACCCAAATAGTCAGTTACGGCGTTCCAGACGACCTCCATCGGAAGTAGAAGTGGCCCTGGAGCTTAGGTTGTTGATGCGTAACAGGACTCTTAGGCTAAATCTCTCCCCTTCTTCTCGTTACAGGGAGGATAGGGAGGCGAGCGACATCAGAATCTACAACGGTTTGGGAAAATGAAGAGGTATCCTGTGACTAGGGCTTGTCAACGATAGTTTCCGTTTTAAAAGAGGGAGTCCGAGGTCTGCGTAAAAACCACAAGGGCTGTCGTCTGAGGGCTCTTGCGTCAAAGTTACTCACTGGTCTTATTTTACGTCGGCCTACTAGGTCCAAAGAAAGTCGATTAGGTGAAGAGCAAGCAAGATTTCTGTCCGGTCGAGGGTGTGCTGATCACATTTTTACCTCCGCGGGTTTCACGGTCTTTTTGTAAATCCAAGAAAATCTCCGACTTGTTACTGATCCGCTTCTGGGTGACATGGAACGAGGACTTTGGCCAGGAACAACCTTGAGTTGGGGAGAGTCGTACCGAAAGCGTCGATCAGGAGAAAAGGCACAGAGATGACAAGAGAACAGATACAAAGAGGAAATGGTATGGTGCAAGGATCCAGTTGTCCACATCAGGCAATCGCAAGTGCGCTCAACACTCGCCCACAGGACATGTAATAGAACATACATACATACAGACACTCATCAGGCATAGTGCACAAAACAGACACCACAACATGCCAGTCATACTGATCTGTGTAAGTCCTTCTATACTGGTTGCCCTTCCTATCGGAAATTGTTTGGAAGAACATGCGGACTGAAAACAGCTGAGGTTACCTTGAGATATTTGTCCAGTCTTATCTTAAATACGTCAACGGTCGGGGCTGAGACAACCTCTTCTGGCAGGTTGGTTCAAAACGGGACCACTCGGAGTGCAAACGAATGACGCCGGCAAAGCAAACGGCAGCGTTAACGCTCAAGATTGAAACTGTTTGCTCTTGAACTTGAATGTTCAGTTCTGGGTAGGACGGATGAGCAAGGGTAATTGCAGCCGGTTAACATTCTGTAGACTAGTACAGTGTCTCCTCTCATCCTTCGAAACTATAGGTTAAACAGATTCAAACTCTGAGATCTGCTCGGATGACTCAGGTACCGAAGGCTCCTCACTTGCTTTGTAGAACTGCGTTAAACTTGTTCAATCATTAAGACATCCTGGCGGTGATAAAGGGAACAGGCTTGAACAGTTACTTCTAGTAAAGGGCGAACTGAGAGTGAATGAATGAAAATGAAGTTTGCCGGGGTTAAGCAGCCTAGGCTACGGTTGATAAATTTAGAGACAATAGTAACCTTGCGTGCCATCATCTAGATCCTGAGTGGCAATCGACCCAGTTCAAATACACAAAGTCTAACATTATCAAGGTGATGTGAGGTCGCACTATTACGACGAAGTCTCAAGACTTTATGTTAGGTGGACAGCTACCAAACGAACAACTGCATTCAGTTACCGCACCCTTACATTGTTTTCTATTTACATTGTAGCTAATCACTAGTGCTTCATTACTGTGGACTAATTGTATCGCATCATTCTGAGCGTTCATCTTCCTACGTGCGTTTTTATATCGATAAACATTGGGTCAAGATTTGTTTG